>CM054803.1:36360446-36451112 GCA_028984105.1 Lavandula angustifolia
CACAAATCTACATGATCAAACAAGATCCAACATTTGATTCATACAATAAATTCAGACTTAACCAAGAGCTGTATTTGCCAATCAGTTGGATACCATACTCTCAGATTCTTTGACAAAGCCATCTCCAGTCCAGTCTCTATCAGATTGCAACCCTTTCTTGATGGCCTTCCTTTCGCGGATCGCCTCCTGCTGCCGTTTCACCAAATCCATGTGGGTCGTGAAGTAGTCGAGCGAAGCCCTGTTCGGAAAATACAAGAGCCGAATAGAAGAAGAATTGTTACATCCAAGTACTTATTTCACACATGTTAAAGCTGTATTGAGTGTTTGAGAACATACCCTCTGAAATCTTCTATAGATGTAAAGTCATGCTTTTTCATGAACTCCTGCAGCTCGGAGCAAAGCTTCTTCACAAGTCCATATCCATGCATCATCACACCAGTGCAGACCTAGAAACAAACATAACTCCGTGTTGGCTATTGATCGTAGTATAGATATACTACACCCATCCCATTATTAGCGGCTCATAATTTTTCGGTACGGAGATTAAAAAAATTGGGTTTTGTGTGTTAAGTAAGTGGACCTACTAGATTATATTACAGTATTATTTTAAATATGAGTCACGTTTTATGGGACGGTTCAAAAAGAAATACGATCATTTATAATTGGACGGATGTAGTGAATTATAGCAGTCTTATTTTTCCAACCTGAACAGTATTGGCTCCTAAGAGTATGAACTCTGCAGCATCACCTCCAGTCTCAACACCTCCAATAGCGGACAGTGAACGATCTCCAAATTCGTCTTTCATCATCCGGGCAATGCTCATCACTTTTGCAAGTGCAATAGGATGGACTGCCTTTGCTGAATAGCCTCCGGGAGTTGAGTATCTAAGTTCAAATTACAATGCCACAGTTTAAAGAAAGCTTGAATAGATCCTGAGGGAGTTTATGTTGACTTAGAAAAGTCAAGCGTTTAACAATATAAAATTTACCCCTCTACACAAGGCTCCGGCCTCAATGTGTCAAGATTGATTCCCATGACACTCATTATTGTGTTGATTGCAGCAACCCCTTCACATCCAGCTTCCAAAGACACTCTAGCTGGCTGCACAAAGCAAATGCTTAACTTGAATTCTCATCCTTAGGTATAAGAGAGAACCTGGTAATCTAATGGCCTAATTCGTAGTTGAAATTAAACTTAATGCTGAGCATGAAAACCTGTGCAATGTCTGTGATGTTTGGAGTCATCTTTGCCCAAACAGGAACAGTAGCTTTGGCATTAATCCACCCACAAACTTCTTCAAGAAGTGCACAGTCTTGGCCTACAGCTGCACCCATTTTACGCTCGGGCATCCCATGAGGGCAAGAAAAGTTTATCTCAATAGCATCCTACACAATCAAGATTGGGCCCATCAAACCGCTAACAAGAACGTTGGCATCAGATCAAATTTACTGATAAATAACAAAGACTAATGAAATCTATATGCTTACAACTCCAGTTTGCTCAACTCGGTCAATTAGTTCCTCCCATCCAGCCTTTTCGTATTCTTCCATGATCGAAGCAATGAGTATTCTGTCCGGATACTCTTCTTTCAACTGTCTAAATTCTTTCAACATAGTTTCAAGAGGCCGGTCGCTTATGAGCTCAATGTTTTGCCAACCTATGATCTGCCCTTTGGGCGATCCGTTCGGTGATGCTCGTAATCTAGCATACCTAGGGGGTTACATTTACAACTTTGGAAGCATCCAGTGACACCTATACACGTTGTTCAAGATCAAAACCCTTTCATTTTCACCATTTAGGTCAAAAGGAAGTACATTCTCTATGCTTTCTCAGATAGATTTTAAACACAATTATAAATGGAACGTAAAACGCAAGCATCCAGAAATTCATTATTCATAAACGCACCACAGTCCACATATGTTGGTGGAAATCTATGATTGATACACCAGATGCTGCATTTTTGTAAGGGCCTAACGTGACTACATGAGTAAGCTTATCAACTATCAATTACACGTATAAATTAGGTTCAATTATCATCCAGAATTGTAAGCAAAAAAGATCGAAAATTGACACTAAGTATGAAATTACCAGGATTCAGCTAAATTGATCGCAATTTTTATTCAGAATCATTCAGACAACTCATCAAAAATTTGAAAATAAACGAATTAACTTATCGGCTATCGCAGTTCCAATTACACAAAAGCGAAAGAGAGGAAGAAGCGGAGCTACGAAACGTTACCGTTTTGGCGATCACGGCGCCCCAGCCTTCATCGAAGGCCCGCTTCATGACAGTGTAGTTGGTGCCGGGAGGGCCCGAACCGATGACAAATGGGTTGGGCATCTTCAGCCCATTCACCGTCACACTAAGATCAGGCGCTGCAGCCTCAGCCTGAGCGGATATTCTGAATCCGACCCTGTTCACACGACTTTCCCTCCGACGGAGCTGAGTTGCCGGAAACTCGGTCGCCGGACTGCTGATGTGAGCAGCGAATCGGAGAGATTCCATTATTCTTTCGGTGTTGTGGAGGTGGCAGTAGCGATGAAAATGAATATCTTGGGATCGCAATTATATTCTATAAACATTATATGGATACAATATAATAATCATAATAATCTGTGAAGATAAATTTCCTTATGGCTTCCTTCATTTTTTGTTATGTCATTTTATGAAGTATCTCATCTTGATCATGTAAACTACATTTCTCCATTTTGGTAATATAGTATGACTATATTCAAAATTGTGTTAATATTCACTCTTAGCCAAAAAAATAAATCGAAAAGAAAATGTAGTCTTTTACTAAATAAAAACACATATCTAACCATTTTGTCTTCTTGTAGGCGCAGAGTGTCAGGGACCGATGGAGGGCCGATCTCCATCGGCCCTCAACATGTTTAAAATATATAAAAAAAGTTATTTCAAATGTTGGTCATCGGCCCTGCTTGCTTAACATTTTTTTTATTTTTTATTTTAAGTTGAGGGCCGATGGCCCTGCTTAACTTTTTTTTTTAAAAATATATTGAGGGCCGATGGAGATCGGTCCACCTTCGGCCTTCTATCGGCCCTGGTAATTGTCTCTATAGAATTTAATGGCTCGGCCGATGAATTTGTTCGGCTGACGGGGGGTTTCAGATTTTTTTCTTCAGGGCCGGTGGAAGGCCGATGGACTCCGCCGGGTAAAGACAAAATGACTATTTTTGTGTTTTGTTTTAGTTATTGGCTACATTTGTTTTTTATTTCTACTATTTGGTTAATAATAGAAATGTCTTTCATCCTGTCAAATATAAATGATGTACGAAATACGTTTTCTCCTAATGTTATAGTGATAGACACATGGTTAGTATAATCATGTAGTACAAAATTACATCTACAGCACACGATTAAACATATCATTTAGTTTAGTATTAGCAGAAAATATAGTACACGCAACATTTTCTTTTCGAAATTCTCCGTTGGAGAATCAAAATTGAACAGTTTAGTTTAAAAAGTTAGTAACCAAAACAGATATATACCACTTACATCATCAAAATCAAATATCATACAAAATTAAAAGATAAAAAGAACACGAACATAGTAGAGATCCAAAAATAGACAACTAGTATCATATTAGGAGAAAAAAAAATTACTACATGCGTGAATTTTGATGTTACAAAAGAGGGTGTGTTGGTATGAATAATGCCAATCGTGGATGCATTATGCAGAATGGACGGTGGGATTGGCATGGACAACCTACATTAACTGGATCCGACTCTTCCTAATTTTTTAAGTACATAAATCATCACTACAAGATTCTTTCTTTTTATTTTTTTATTTTTTTATTCTCTCCTCCGTCTGTCCGTCATTACAGATAATCAGAACTCGTAATTACTGAAACTCTTCCTTCTTCATAACCAGAAAATTGAAAGACGTTTTTAAGTAAAACCAGCTATAATCCTAAATGAGATTAATGTAGAAATAGAGAAAGACGTTTGAGAAGCAACAACTGTGCAACTTTATCTGCTAATTTCCATGCACGTGGAAAGAGACGTGGGTTATCAGAATTCTCTGTAATATCCTATTCATCCATTATATCAAATTATCTCATCGATATTTTCTCTTTTTATAAAAATAAAATAAAATAATACTATAAATCATTAAAATTATTTGGGCCTGCATTATTTACATATACAAATTAATTTTTTTAAATTTCATATCGAGAAACCGTACATTATATTCTGTCTTTTTTAAATGATTAATTATTGTAATACTGACTATGCAGGATCATATTGTATCTGTCTTTAATGTTTCCATGTGACAGATTTTAATTTAAAAACAATGGTTTTTTAAGTAATTGTGTCAGTCTAAATCTTGGAATTAAATAAAGTGAAATTATACAACTCTACCCAATTTGACTATTACAACTACAAAACTATTCATCCCCTTAAAAACTATCTAGCAAATACCCAATTTGTCTAAAATACCCTCACTTTTTCACAATTTTCACATGTGATAGGACCGTGCCGATCACATGGTCCTATCACATGTGATAGGGCCGTGCCGATTGATAGGACCATAAAAATGTTAGTATTAATTGTTGGATCACAAAACATGATAGGACCGTGCCGATCGATAGGACCATGTGATCGGCACGGCCCTATCACATGTGATAGGGCCGTGCCGATCACATGTGATAGGACCGTGCCGATCGGCACTAATGCTCAAATTTGACTTTATTGAAAAAGCAGGGATATTTTAATCTTTTTGAGTATATAGTGTAGTTAAATATAAGAATTTGGTATAAATGTGTTTGACTTTACTCATTTGGATATATAGCCGCCGGGCTCCTTAAATAAAACCCATGAGCTGAATTTGGAAGCGTCTATAATAGTTACTCCTGGTATTTTGGATTGCCCTTTAGGCCCATATATGATTGGTGGTTAATTAATTTTAGATGATTTCTTTTGTATTGGGCCGAAACTAATATGGGCCTGCAATATATGATTAAGTTCAAACGATTCTTACCGGGGTGGGTCAGATCACCGGGTCGTATGCAGACTGCTTCCTCTTGGAATGTTACAGTTTCGTAATTTTCATATTATCAATTTGTTAGTATCATGAAAAGTAAAACTTCACTTCATAATTTCATACTCTCTCCGTCCCATTCGACTTGTCTAGTTTTTCTTTTTGGGCTGTCCCGCTCGACTTATCTAGTTTCCAAAAAAAGAAGCTTAATCATTACACAACATACCACTTTTTCTTTGTGGGGCCTACCTCTTTACACACAATCAGACACTCATCTACACACAATCACCCACTCTTCTTAATCTCCGTGCCCAAAAGAAACAAGACAAGTGGAATGGACGGAAGGAGTAATTTGTACCTTTATCTTGTTAAGTAGTAGTATTATTTTCTATTTTTACTTTTAAGTGAAAAGTCAAATTTGCCCCCAAAATCCAGAACAGTTTTTGGTATTCCTTACTTGTTTATCTTGGACTAACCAAACATCTACATTAAATATTATGATGAATATATAATTAATTTTAAAGATACAGCTAGTCGGCAAAAACAATTATAAATATTAGAGAGCGATTGAGATATCTCCATTTACAATCAATATATATTATTAATATTATGGTTAATAATCCTTAATCCTAAATAAAAAGGAGTAGGCAAAGCTAGGAGTGTAACGGTTCGGTTTGGTTCGGTTTTTAATGTATTTTAGGAACCGAACCAAACACATAGAAGTGGTTCGGTTCGGTTCGGTTCGATGTGTTTTTAAATATCGGAACCGAACCGAACCGAACCGTTTATAAATGGTTTGGTTCAGTTCGGTTGATCGGTTCCACATTTTTATTTATTTATTATTATTTTTTTTAATTCTAAATAATGCAAGAATAATAGTTATAGGATGTCACTCGTTCTGAACTCATAAGTATAGAGTTATTACTCCTTTATCATTCCTTCTATATATTAGAATTGATCTTAACTTAAATCTAATATCTAAATCCAACAATATTCTCATATAAGAAAAATAAATATTAAATAAAAAAATGAAAAAAATAGGATATTGGTTCGGTTCAATTCGAACCGTTCAAAAATTCTTGAAATCGCGAACCGAACCGATAGTAAACGATTTCTAAGAAAATACATCGAACCAAACCGCAAAGCCGAACCGAACCACATTTTTCGGTTTGGTTCGGTTCGATCCGATCGATTTCGTGGTTCGGATCCCTAGGCAAAGCTGAGTTATCGGCTGGCAACACACTCACGAGAGAGGAAATTAAAAAAAAAGTGGGCAGTGGATGAATCCGCCTTCACTTCACGTGCCTCACCTTTTTATTTAAAACGTGCTTTTAATTAAAACCATGGCCATTGGCAGGTAGCGGCGGCGCCGCTTCCTTGCTGATACTCATCAATAAATATTGAATCTACTTCGAAACCGGTTTACTGTCTGAATAGTATGTTCAAATGTTGTGTCAGAAACTTCGTAAAAGAATTAATTGAATCTACTTCGAAACCGGTTTACTGTCTGAATAGTATGTTCAAATGTTGTGTCAGAAACTTCGTAAAAGAATTAATTGAACGGATCAGGATTGGAGTCGTGGGTAAATTACTGCAAATTAATCTTGTTGACGACTTGATGAATTTTGTAATAATAAAGCAATTTGGATTAATTTCCCCAAATTTCTACAGCTTTTAATTTCACTGTTTGAAATGGATCAAGATTCAAAAGTAAGAAAGAGGAACGATTCACTATGTACAGTGTACAGAAAAGTCTAGAACGTTCTCCGCCGCCGGGAGACCTCAAAATTTCCCGGCGAGTTCACACGGACTGCAAGTCAACGGTGCTGAGAAACGGGTGGGCTAGTAGCTGCGTGGCGCTCCATCGCTTGCTCGATTCCTTCTGCAAACAGCAATCAACGAAGTTTTTGAAATTCTCCGACGTACCCTCCGGCAAGCTCGGCGGGTCGCCAAAGCATATGGCGCACATTAGCGTCGCCCAGTCGGGTCTCTGCCCCGGAGCCAAGTACGGGAAGTGGCCAACGTATAGCTCCAATAGAGTTAGTCCTAAGCTCCAGATGTCTCCGGCGTAGCCGTCGTAGTTCGAACCGTGGGTATCCGGGTCGAACCGCTCTGGGCTCATGTACGCGCACGTGCCGACGTAGGAATTGCACGGGTCGAGCGTTCTCTGCATAATTTTGCTCACTCCGAAATCGGAGATCTTCACCTCCATATTCTGATTGACTAAAATGTTGGAAGGTTTCAAATCGCGGTGGATGATTTTGTGAGAGTGCAAATATTCGAGGCCGGAGAGCACTTGGTGGCAGATCTTGGCGAGGAGGGTTTCTGTGAAAACGACGCCGTTCTTGAGGAGGGATTCTAGGGTTCCCATGTCCATGTACTGCATACAGAAGGCGATGTCGCCGCCGGGGAGGTCGAAGACGCCGAGGCACTTGATGACGTGGGGGGAATCGGTGCGGCGGAGGATGGAGACCTCGCGGAGGATCTGCCGGCGCACGGCGGGGTCGCTGTCGCCGTGGACGACCTTCAGAGCGTAGATGACCGACGTTTGCTTGTGGCGGACTTTGTAGACGGTGCCGCCGTTTCCGTGGCCGAGGACCTCGATCTTCTCGAGGTCGGCGGCGGAGACTGTGAGGGCGGCGGCGGAGAAGGAGGAGGTGGCGGCGGCGCAGGAGGAAGGAGGGAGCGGGGGAGGGAAGCGGGAACGGCGTTCGGAGGGCTCGGGCAGAGGGAGATGGAGATTGAGCTGACGGCGTTCGCGGACGGCGGCCATAGGATAACGTGCTTAGGATAAGATCGGGAGAGGTGGAGTGGTGAAGAGTGATTCTAGTGAAGTGTTTATAAATGGAGCTAGCTGAGGTGCGATGGTGGGGGGAAGGAGCGTGGGTGGGTGGGACCCATATTTTTTAAGATTTGGTTACACAATACTCCCTCCGTCCCGCTAAAAATGTCTCAGTTGACTTCGGTACGGAGATTAAGAAATTTTAATTTAGTGTGTATTTTATGAGTTTTAATTGTATAAAGAAAATGATACAGTTTTCGAGGAGTGGTTGGTGGAAAGAAATGAGAATTATCCAAATTTTTGCAAGGCTAGCAATCGATTTTTATTTTTTACATTTTTTTATATTGTATTTGAAGAAATAATCTAAAGTTTTCAAAAAGATAAAAATCATAATTTTCTGAATTCGAAGCGGAACATAATCGAGTGAGAGATAGATTTTTGAAGAGAGAGTATAAGAATATGGGGGTTGAGTAGTTAGTAAGGGGGACCCACTTCATTTTATATTTAAAAGTAATTTTTACTATTTTAAAAAAAATGACAGAAATAGCGGAACAGCCCGATTAGGCAAGTAGGACAGAAATAGCGGGACAGAGGGAGTATTTAATTCTAAATTTGGAGTACTTCGTTTATTGTAGAGCCTTAGATATGAGAGCGAATCTTTTAGGATATCTTACGATTCACATGGGAACGTTATGGGAGTTTATAAAACATGTCTAAAGCCTCACATAAATTTTTACGAAATACGAGGACTACTCTCTATAAGCGAATCACTTGTTCTTTAACATTTATGCATTCATATTGTTCGAGACAAAATTAAGTTGTTTTAAGTGAAAATTATTTAAAAAAAAACATAATTTTATTCGAAATATCCAAATTACTTATTTTCAAAATCTATATGTTCATATTGTTTGAGACAAAATAGCACTGTTTTAATTAAAATCATTTAAAACGACATAATTTTATCGGAAATACCAATCACAAAAATAATAAATTCGATCTCTATCATAGATGCTAGAATGCCTACAGTATGCATATAGAATAATAATCACGTTTATGCTCCTCCAAACAATGTTTCTTTATAATACAAAATAGATACAAAACCTTGAAGTT
The DNA here is from genome assembly GCA_028984105.1 of Lavandula angustifolia. Lineage (NCBI taxonomy): Eukaryota > Viridiplantae > Streptophyta > Magnoliopsida > Lamiales > Lamiaceae > Lavandula > Lavandula angustifolia. Next base: position 36,369,339 of record CM054803.1, read on the forward strand.
ATGTTTATACTTTATACAAATATAAACAACTAAGTTTGTAGCTATGTGAAATATTTATGATCATCTTGATTTTTTTTTTGGTGTCACCTCAATTATTTATGGGGGCCTAATAATAATAGAGGGTTGTGAGGCAAGTGGACAACTCTAATTTTTAAGTGACGTGCAAGTTGTCTTTTGAGTCCATGACAACTTGATAACTACGCATGCGATGCACCGCGTTTTGTCACTATATTTAATTTCTCCTAATTTTCAACTACCAAAAATAATAATAATAAGGCTATAATAATCACATTTAGCAATATTTTAAAATTTAAATGTAGTTCATGAGTTCTGAGGTAACACCCCAATACCAACTTAAATGTATATGTTGTAAATTACAAATACTGAAATATGAAATATACGTACATCGGTGCATAGAATGTTAGGAGTTCGTAAGATTCTGATCTGATTAATAAATTTTAATTATTACACCTGATTAATAAATACAATCATAGACATCAAATGGGATTCTGAGTACAGAGAGAAAATCCAAACTTTAAATTTGTCTCTTTTCATCCTATCAGCTGAAAGATGTTAATCACGAAATATAAAAATGAAATTAACAATATCTCTTTTTGGAGTATGCACCATTAGAGATGGCAATTTTGCGGGTCGGGGCTGGGTAGTATAGTACCCGGACCCGCCCCGCAAGTTCGACTCAGAGACCCAGATCCAGACCCAAACTTATACGGGTCCAGAAACTCAGAACCAACCCCGGATCCGCACGGGGCGGATCTACCCGGCCCCAGATCCGTTGGTGCCATTTCAATTGCTAATTTTAAATTATTTTATTTTTTAATTATTAATTTTCGTTAGTGGAAACCTTTTTGTTTGAATTTTCTTATTATAGTTGTCAGCTATTAGTATCTAAAAGTATGAATTGAAGAACATGAAAATTCAAATAACATAAAGTAAGATTACATAATAAAATTAATAAAAAAATTAGTAATGCGGGTCTGAAACGGGGCTGGGTGGGGCGGGGCGGATAGAGAAATTGGACCCAAATCCGTCCTGGACCCACGCGGGTTGGGTCCAGACCCGCCCCGTACTTCTACGGGTCTGGGTATTACCCGCCCCATCGCGGGGCGGGGCAGGTCAGGTCCGACGGGTCCAGTTCCAATTGCCATCTCTATGCACCATACAGTGATTAAGGCATTTCATTTTACATAATTCAAGAAATCCAAAAGAACTAAAAGGAGCGTGGTAACTCAATCTGTCTTTATCCAGTAGTATTTTTTTTGTTTGGCGAGAGAAATAATTGTCCTGAGTTATACACTATATTGAAAAAATGAAACCGAAATAGAATTTATAGTAGAAAGACAAAATTGAGATATTATAATGTTAGGTTGTAAATGTGCAATTTCGAAGTGTAAAATAGTATTAATACTTTAAAATTACGTAAAAATTATAATTTTAAAGAACTCGGGGTGTGGTAGTCTCATAGGCTCCTAATGTACTAGACTATGTGTGTAATAGGCTTCAAAAATACGATCGTAAGTTAAGTCATTTTACAATTTGATTAGATAGAATTGAAAAATTAAACTTATTTTATAATCAACAATGGGAAGTTAACAGTAATAAGAAGGTTAATTAGCAGTTAGAGTCACTTGGTATAGTAGAAAACTAAAAAGAGAACATAAATTCATTGTATCAGTTCGATATAAAAATAACAAGCAGATAATTAAAAAAACTATTTTTTATTTAATTTCGGGCAGACTTCGATGGTATTCATTGAATCCGGTCAAGTCATTTTCCTTTCTACAATCGAATTCAGCTAGTAGAAATTATGAAGAATGAAAACGTGGGAATGTCAATAAGGGCATGCAGTTTTTTAATGAAAACTAGTATATTAAAGTATTAATTAGAAATATTATTTAATATTACCGCAGTCATATTGTTTGGAATTTTTAACCTCATCTATCTTGTCGCTATATAATAATATTAGTTGAATTAATTCTTACAAATATGCAATATCTCTTTCGTTGATGTTTTTTCTCTACCGCTGTTTGGATTATTTTCAAGTGGATTTTTAGATTGTAACCTTTTGGTAATTAGAGATTTACTGACCAGCCTGCTGCTCTCCTCAATCTAAAAAAATTAATCTTTCCCGATCCTTCTATCCATGTTGAATTTCTGGCTTTTAGTCTCTCGGTCATGTTTCTCATTTGCAATGACAAAGCTAGGATTTATTCCAATAAGATCGGAAAATAAAGTTAAATACGAAATAAGAGAAAATATGGTTAAAAAGGAGCTAAAATATAAAAAATAAATTGAAGTTGCCAACAGATTACAAGGTTTAAAACTAGTGGCAGCTACCGCTGCACCATCTCTCCGTAATGCAATTTATCACAAAATATACTACAAATATTTTTTGAGTGGTGTCAATTGACATCACTTAACTAACTGTGGCTTTGCCACTGCTCATTTGGTCAAAACTCGAAATAATCACCTCCATGGTGCTAAGATTCTTTCTCTTGAAGCTATTGCAATTCTTAATCTCAAACCACTACTCGCTGACTCTCTTGAGCTTCTTAAGTCCCAAAAGACCTCTGCACTCTATCCCTGGGATACCCCTTCTGATTGGATAGTAGTTAATGTAATTACTTTAACTAATTAATGTATAGGTAATAGGTGGATTGGTTTCATGAATATAACTTTATATGAGAATCAAGAAGCATGCATGTTATGCATACAACTAATATATATTTTTTAATTCTTTTACTATTGGTGTTGCTCCGTTCAATGGAAAATCTGATTTCAACATTTGGAAAAGGAAAATGAAAGTTATTCTTGTTGAAAAACGTGTTTCTAAGACCATAGATCACATGAATGTTGCTAATGAAACTGATGCTAAAAAGGCTGAGATAAATAAACTTATTATGTCTGCTCTTACATTGAACTTATCTGACTGTGTTTTAAGAAATGTTGATATGATAAATTCTACTAAGGGGTAGTGGGATAAATTGAATGAGCTATATACCGATGTTTTATTACCTTCTAAGATGTACTTGCTAGAACATTTCTTGTTGGAAATTGGTTTTGACCAATTGATAATTGTGACCAAGTATTCTAAATTATAAATCTACACGGTTCATAGATCGTCGTAGTCTGTTCGTATTATCAAAATCGAATTTCAATGAGTGAGAAATGTGCATTTTAAGTTGGTCAATTGTGGGGGGTATTTTCGTAATTGGATGCAAGTACTACTAGCCAGCCTGATCCATTGCTCGGCCTGTGTCTGGGCAAGTGGACTCGTGTTATCGGGCTTGGGTTTGGATCTCAGTTTGTGGGCCGGTTGTTACCAGGCCTGACTGAAGCTGTTGACATACTAAGTCTATTGGCTTGGTATTATAGCAGTAGATTGGACGTACTGGTGAGAAGTCGAGTCTGGTTGATCTGCAGTTGGCCTATGTGGCTGTTAAGCTACCTGCTAGTTCTTGGTACATCAAGAGTCTTGATAGCCTAGAAGCATCCATGAAGACTTGAAATGTTTCAAGTAATGCCTTTTAATGAGCAAGTAGCGGAGAGACCATTTAATGCTTTGACTCTCTTGACATGGTGGATAACACTATTTATATAGAAGCAAATTGCAAGCATTTTCATAGAAGAGATAGAAGAGATACACATAAGACACAAGTACACAAGATATCACGAAAATCACAAAATACTTCATTTGCATCTATAGTCTAGTTATGTGTATGCCCAATTCGTGTCTTGGTTCAATTCGTCGGAGCCTTCCTAGTTTGCGGTGATGCTACCGGGAAGGAGGAAAACCATTTTATCTTTGTGGACAGATAGCCAATCGGTGAGCACTAGCCGGGATAATACTGTCTTGCGGAAAGAGGAAACTCAACTCGGCTTTAGGCTGTTAGTTAGTCCAGTCAAATCTCTTTAATCTGTTTCTTTCCGTTTGTCTGTTGTGTTTGCTCTGTGCAGGTGATACAATTAGTCAAGTCAAGTCTGTCTAGTTTGTGGTTTCATATCTAGGAGAATCATTAATCGTATGCCCAGACGATCCAGAAATATGTCTGCCCTATTAGAAACGAAATCGATTGTAATCCAGTACCTCAATTTCTATTGTATTTTCAATTACTTGTTATTATTCTGTATGCCTCTCCAAAATAATCGGCTACTTCTAACCAACAGTTCTTTAGGTTTAAGTTGGACTTAACTAAAGACATTGATGAGAATCTTGATATGTTTACTGATGAGTGGTTTTTACCATCTCATCGTGTTCTTTTTAATCATATTTCTATCATTTTTCATCTATTTTTAGCTTTTGTTTTGTTTAGAATTATATACTTTCGATGGTTTTTGATTTTGTAGGTTGCTTGCGCCGTTTTGAGCATATTTGGAGGGATTTGGCACCTAAAGTAAGAAAACCATGACCATTGATGAATTGTGGGCAAAGATGGAGTTGTTTGGATGTAGAATAAAGAAGATCTGAAGTCAGATGTTGAAGGAACCGGATTTCGAAGGTCTTGAAACATGGCAGTTGGAAAATCGTGTATCATACGGGTCTAACAATCTTAGAATCCGATCTTCACCGTCCACATCGTACTTCTATGTGTTAGGAACATTGTGATAAAGTTTCGTGATGATCCAATTTTTAACGAATGAGATACGACGATTTTCCCAAGACTGGTCAGTGCTGGAAATTTAGATGCGGAGTGCCAGGGTCGAACGCCTCGGACCATGGTCCGCATTTTGTACTGGAGCGCGGTCCGCGTCTGTTGAAGCCCAAATACGAGTTTTTTCGGTCCGAAACATATATAAACCCTCCCGAACTTTATTCCTTCGCACTACACACCATATTTTTGACCTTTTCCACCCCCAAGAGTAGAGAAACTCCCAAGGCATCCCTCCCTTGAAGATTCAAGTCGAAGATTGAAGACCACAATCGGAGAATCAAGTGTGAGGATCAATCCGCTAGATTCTAGGTTGTATTATTCCTTCCAAGTTTTGATTAGGATTCTCAATACTTGAATTCCATGGATACTTTTTGCATATTTTGTGATTGTTTTCCTACAGATATGAGTAGATAAATCCCCTTGTGTGGGGGTTTAGCAGGATCTATGTTTATGATGAATTGATTCGAACCCTAGTTTTTGAATGAATGAATTATTTTGTTTCTTAATTGTTGAGCATGCTTTTGATTTCTCTATGATTCTTTAGTGTGATTGGCCATCATCTTAGATAATTTTAGATAATATAGGGAATAGGTAATATGGTAGATCATACCTGATTATTTATTTAGTCCTGCAATTAAGAGTCTAGATTGTCACCATTGGTTTGAGATAGTTTAGATGGTTCTTTAAATCCTTGTGCATGATACGATCCTTAGGTTCATGATATGATCACTTGATTGACCCTTAGGATTATAAGTTATAAATCTCCCGCCATCATACAGAATTCCTAGAGTATTAGTGGATGAACCAACAAAAGAAATTCATAAAAGCTAGCTAGAGAATGAGAACGAATTGATCATCTTAAGAATAGTGATTGTTAAACCTCCGCACTCTTCATCAATCTTGAAACCATACCCATGAATCCACTTCACTTTATTTTTACATTGTTTTACTTTCTTGCTATTTTTATTTCGTAGTTAGTAATAAATAAAACCAAGTTTATGACCAAGTAGATAGTGAAATAATTAGGATAATTAGAACCCAGCTGAGTCATTGTGAGATCGATCTCGGGAGTTGCTAGATTATGTATTATACCGATTCGTGCAACTGCGATAATTATAATTTGTTCATCATTTACTAAATTGATTCGTGATATCAAACAAATTGGAGATAAATACACAAATGATTATACCCCAATTGTTCTTTTAAATCCTTTTCCAGATGTATATAGTGATGTCAAATCTGCTATAAAGTATGGTAGCTAGAGATTATGTGACTTTAGCCACTGTTGTGCATGGCTTGAAGAGCAAAGAATCGGATTTAAAGCAGTATGGGGATGAGAGTAGTTCTAGTAAGGTGTTTCATGTGAAAGGTAATTACCATTGTAAGAGGTATGATAAGAATAGGTCTAAGACTAGACCTAAGGGTAGGAAATGTTACAATTGCGGTGAAATAGGCCACATTATCAAGGATTTCCCTAAGAGGAAGGAAGAAAATGGATCTAGTGACGAAACTAAGCTAGGCAAAGTTAACATTCTTGATGAAATGTTGAATCATGTTTGATCTGCGTGATCTTGTGGCCTTTTTGTGCCTTGTCTTATTCTCTTTGTGTGAGTTTATGAACTCTGTGTTCTTATTATGTACGTGTTGATTATGTGGTCTTTGTGTACCTCTTCTGCTATGTGCCTTTTACGATCTCTGTGATGTTGTTAGTTCTTTGTGAGCTTAAGCATGATCTCTGTGATGTTGTTAGTTCTTTGTGAGCTTAAGCATGTTGTGTGTACTTGCTTACAAGCTTAGTGCCTTGTTGCTTCTATGTGAAGTTTAGGTGCATGTGTAGATCTTTTGCTTAGGAATTGTGTATTCTTATGCTTAAGTTGTAAGTAAGGTTGATAATGTCAATGTGTTTGATGTTCTTACTTGTTTTTTTGTGCATGCTTTGTGTTGTTGAATGTGTTTCTGTTTGAGGTGGAACATCTTAGTGCATATTCTTAATGTGGTGCATCTTAGTGCATGTGTTGTGCTAATCCACGCTAGTAGTTTGTTCTCCTTGTGTTTAAGTGGCGATGATGAGTCATGTGGGTAATACTTTGTGTAAGACATGATGTTGGGCCTAAGGTGAAGATTGTTGGGATTTATTGACCCAAATCTTAATTCGTTCCTGATCCACTATCCTTGGATGACCCACCAAATTAACCCAGCCCGTTTGTGTGCGTTGTTTATGTATGTTCATTTGTGTGAACTCCCTTCCAACTTAGTAGTGTAACCGTATTGCTTTGTGGTTGGAAACGAGACCTTTGTGGTGCAATTTTTGATGGTGTGTCCTAATCTGAGATTAAACAATGAACCGAAGACGAATCGATGAAAAAGAGATCCTAACATGTCCAATAAGTAAAATGAAAGTTTCAGTTCACATAGTGTCTGATTGATTTATAAGCACGTCCAATTATTTATAAATTTCAAAATACTTGAGAAATTATAACACGTGAAGGAATTAAAACCACACGTAAGACGGATAGAACGGTCTAAATATAGAGAGAACCGCAGTCTCGATTACGGGGGGCAAAAACATAATTAAGAGAACTCCAGGGGTGATTTTATATGCATATACAAATAACCGAGTCAAGTCTCGTAAAAATAAAACGCACCAAAGAATACGAGAAAGATCGTCAAGATTGAAGAACCTTGTCTTGCCATTGAAGAAAACACAAGAGGAATCGAAGAATGGCGTTGCAATGGATGATTTTGGCGTACGTGGTAGCGGCGGAGGCGGCGCTGGCCGTCGTCCTGACTTTGCCGTCGCCGAAAGTCGTAAAATCTCGTATCGTGTCGGTCGTCTCGTTAATTGTCCAGCCCGCTCTCTTCGTCGTACCTTTCGCCGGTTTCCAACTCATGGGTAATGCTCTTTTCATCCTCCTTCCGGAATTCATTCATGATTTCTTATCATCTTCTCGATTACGATTTTGGTTCATTCGTGATTTCTTTTAATTGAATATTGATTTTGATTGATGTTAGATTTATACTGGAAGCATGAACACCGCTTAATGTGCACTGGAGAGGTCTGCACTGCCGCCGAGAGGGATCGCTACGAGAAAGCGGTAATGGTTTGAAATTTATCTTTCTTGGAGGTTTTCGATTTTCTTGGCCCAATGTCATTGTTGTGCGATGAAATCTTGCTTTCCTTTTGTCTTAGAATGAAGCCATTCTTGCTTTGGAACTTGAAATTGATGTGAAAAGTTCCATTCTTGGTTGGTGATTGTTTGATGCTGATGTAAATAATTGGTACTAATTGATTTCAATTTCTTGCATCCATCTGAAGCCCCACTCTTTTAGGCATGAATACTGGGTGCTCGATTTTTGTAAAATCCAATCATGAATGTAATCGCTAACCATGAAATGACCAATCTTTCAATGATAACATGCTCCTTTGCTTTTAGCTTTAAATATCGCTCAAGTTTTGGCATGATGCAGTTTGTGCAAGTGTGTTGATAAACATCTTCACTGGTACTTATACAGATGTACAAGTCTCAAAGGAATGCGGTGATGTGTGTTGGTGCATGCCTCCTTTATTGGTAAACAACTCAACCATTCCAACTTCATGTCTTGAGTTTGTTTACTCATGCTCGTGTACCATTACATCACAACCTTTGAATCTTTTGGTGCAGGTCCATCTTCCGCATTTGCAAGTACTATAGAGAGATAGAAAGCATGGAGGAAGTCGAGAAGAGGTACAAGGAACAGTAGTAGGCTAGTAGCTTTTTTCGTCTATTTAGTTATTAGTAGTTATGAAGAGAGATGTCCCTGTGTTAGTTTTTCATGTGTTGTGACTACCTCTGTAGTGTTGTAGTCGGTTCTGTTCGTTTTTGTTTCTCTTGAGTTGTGGATTCTGCAGATTCGGGAAATAATAATATAGTCCTTAGTTTAAAGCCATGTAGCTGATGTCTTTCTGTTTCAAAACTGGTTTAGAATGATGCTGGTCTCCTGCAAGTTCCATTTTAAACCAGGTAGCCAGTTGTTCTTTGCATTCCGGCTTTGATAAGGTAGGTATAATGTGTATTAGTCAACTTTTGCCCATTCTGTTAACTGTTTATTGTCGGAGATTATATGTGGTATTTTGGTCATGCTTGATGAGGGATAGGGTCCTATTTGGGAAAATTGAATTCCACTTTCGATTAGTATTTGTAAGGAGAAATCAAATATTTTTCAGGGTTTTTTCGTTTGGAGCGAAAATCAAATCATGTTGGTTTCTATTGATATCTGAATGGAAAACTGAATCAGTGTTCGGACTTTTGGCTTAGTTCGGTTGGTCTGAAACCAAATTCATTGGTTTTGGTTCCGTTTTGCAAGGAAATTGAATCTTTGTTCAAAGTTTCGTTGATTTGGTTCAGTTCACTTTGGATGAGAAATATGTCGGTTTGGATTTTGAGAAGAAATTCAAAAAGATGTTTGGACATTTTTTTGATTCATTCGATTTGAATGAAAAATATGTCGGTTATGGTTTGTCTGCACTTGAGAGGAAATTCAAAAAAATGTTGGATATTTTGGCTTTGGTTATGAATGAAACTCATGTTGGTTTTGAGGGAAAATTCAAAGAGAAGTTAGGCTTCATTCAGTGAGTAAAATTGACGAGGTTTTTGTTTTTGGGTAACAAGAATCATTCTATTCCATTTTTTGAAAGCAGATTCAACCGTAGAATTACTTACTTATAAAATCAGATGGTTATACGCCCTAAGATGGTTATTGAGATGGGAATTTTGATACAAGGGATCTATCTGTTCCCCTATTTGGTGATACATGTCCATTTTCGTTTAAAATCAAATAATTATTGTCTATAGGGTTAACACATTCAAATAGTGTATATATATTATATCATAATTATAAAGAAAAACATTTGCCACCATTTTGGAATGAGACATGAAAAGTGCGATGGCGGATTTTTAATGGTTTTTGAGGGGTAACTTAAAAGTATCGGATATTTTTGGCCTGAGTTCACTTCCATTGAAAAATGTGGGTTTCAGTTGGAAATTTTTGTTGGAATTCAAGGATTACCTCAGCATTAAACGACAGCATGCAATTATGAAACCCTAAAATAAGCAACCAATTAGAAGAACAATAAAGAAACTTAAAACGCATTAAACAAAGAAGTGGTCAGTTTAAAAGGAGCTGAAATAGAACCTTGAATGTTGAAAAAGCCTTTGATCCAACATGATGTAGTATGTGTTATTTACGCTTGAGCACAACAAACAGCTGAGTAGAAGTGGGTTTTGCAGCCCCCAGTGATCGTGAAATTTCTCCAGCTTTTGCAGAAACGTTGGCGAACATTTTGTCTACCACAGAGGTTCCAAAATGTGCGGTGAAAACCCCCTCCAATCCAGCTCTCAAGTGCATTATCAGACTCACTACCTCAATCGCTCCCATCTCCGACCTCGGATCTCTCACCTCCATTCTCTCCATGCTAAAACAGCCGTTCTTCTCTATCACCTCTTGCATCTGCGCTGCCGTTGGGGTATAAATGGGCAAGTTGAACTCATCGATTTTGGCCTTATCAACATCTCCCTGTCCACCCACCAACACCAATACTAGAGTTAGTTTTACAATGCAATCAAAAGATGAATCAATGACTATACATAGTACTGGTCCCACCTCATTGGCTAACTCCATTAGGGCAGTTCCAAGAGTATCCAGGACGGCACTAAAATGGAGGTCTGAGGGGCAGACCCCATCAAGCTGGCCAGGTATCACAAGAAGCATTAATCCTCCTCTCACCATCTCCTCTGCTCTTGCGCTCATAAATACTTCCATATCCCTCTTGAATTGATCCAAATACGCCCTAACCACCTCCGCCGACGCTCCCCTGTAGTGAATCCTGCCTTGGTTGTGCGTCCCTTGTGGTTGTGGCTGCTTGGAAAGCCATTGAAGAGCATAGGACGAGTGTGCAATATTGATCGAAGCACGCGGGAAAAGGCGTCCGTGGAACGAACCCGGTGCTCCGGCTGCGTAGTACTGCCGGTTTGCCGGGAGAGAGGCGAACAGCGTGTTGAAATCATTCTCCGAATGATCATTGAAGAACACATGGAATTCAGCATTCTTCCTGTCCACTCCCTGCAGAGTCCACTTGTTTTCAACTGCTTGTATAAGATTCTGAACCGCGGAGAAGGTGTTTGGGCCGACGGAGCAACCCAGATCTGCTATCGCTACTGTGGTGGAAATGGACGAATTAAGGTCTAATTTCTCGATTACTGCCTCCTCGATCATCACCTTCACTGTATCGGACGCTGCTTTCTACGCGACCAAATTCAAATCAACAAAATCATTCCAAACTGTGTAAAATTTGAAATCGTAAAATCTCGTACCTGAAATTGGGAGTTTTGGGTGTAACTGTAATCACCATCTCCACCATTCATCGGAAATGCTTCCGCCATTGCTTCCTTTCTCTCTCTCTCTCTCTCTCTCTCTCTCGCTATTTGCTAAATTGTGAAATACTGAAATACTAATAGAGTGCTATGGCCTATGATTAGGGGTATGCAAAAAAACCGCAAACCGCCACCCGTCGGCTTAAACTGCCCGTTCCAATTCGTACCCGTCGGTTGGGATTTTTTAAAATAAATCGCGGTTTGAAATTTAAACAAATCGTCATTTGGCGGGTGGGTGGTGGTTACGAGTTGAGGGTACCCGACCCGCCCGCCTCCTATTTATCTTAATTTTTTATGCTAAAATATAATATTTAAATATATAAATAATAAAAATATTGTCTAGTGTTTATGTTTTTTAGAATTAAGAGAAATTCGTTCATTCTTGTTATCCTTCTTCCTCTTCCATTTTAAGTTCTAACTTTTTAAAATTCATTCATGGCCTTCAATTTAAGTTCATTTCCAATTCTTTTTCGAAGTTTCTTTTTTTTGTATGTTCAATAGGTTGCAGAATACAATTTTCAGATTACTTAAAGGACTTTAATTTTCAAGTTGTAGGATTTTAATTATGTTCATTAAAATTTGCTAAAGTGATATCATATTTATTCTTTATTATTATTTCATTTTTCGCATTGGACACGTCTTATTGATATGAAATGATTAATTTTATCGACATGATTTAGAGAAGTAATAATCCGCCAAACCGCCCGCAACCACCCGCTTACCCGACCCGCTACGGTTTTGGAAAAAAACTAAACCGCCACGGTTTGTAATTCTCCTAATCCGCTTATATATAGATGAGTCATTTTTTACGTCTAAACCCGCCCGAACCCGCCCACTCACACCCCTACCTATGATATACTGAGCTCCAGGCAATGTATAAAGTTTTTCATGAATAAACGACGACCTAAAAACAATCTATCACGATCTTCTTTTGACTAACAATATTTTGTCTATATCTTCTTTTCCACAATTTGCGATTACGTGAAACTCTAGTTTTCTTTTATTGGAAGTAAGTGTAATTAACACAGATTGATTTGATTTTGTTGAAGATGTCGATAGGACACAACCCCATTTTATATTTGAATTTGACAAGGAAAACATGCAAGGAATATTTGAGGCGTGTATTTAGAGGTGACCAATCCATTTCCAAGTTTAGATTACACAGAATCGCATTATCCAGATGCTGTACACCAATTAAAATATTCCTTTTATTCCAAAAGCAAGAAAAGTTGATATGCTGTTTGTTATTTACGCTTGAGCACTACAAACAACTGAGTAGAAGTGGGTTGAGCAGACTCAAACATGAGTGAAATCTCTTGAGCCTTTGCAGAAACATTGCCGAACATTTTCTCCACCACAAAAGCTCCAAAGTGTGCAGTTAAAATCCCCTCCATCCCAGCTCTGAAGTGCATTATCAGGCTAACTACATCGATCGCTCCCAACTGCGCCCTCGGATTCGTTAGCTCCATCCTCTCTATTCTAAAACAACCGTTCTTCTCTATCACTTTAATCATCTCACTTACTGTAGGATCATAAATAGGCAAATTGAAATCATCCATTTTTGCCTTATCCACAACTCCCTGCAGTTCATAAAACCAAATATTGCAATTTTCAAATGCCAAAACAGAGATGAATTATTATGATGCTATTACTCTGGTCTAGTCTCACCTCATTCGCTAACTCAATTAGGGTTTCTCCAATAAATTTCAAGAGGAGGCCAAAACGGAGGTCGGCGTGGGAGGCTTCTTCAGGTTTCCCAGGCATAACGAGAAACATTAGTCCTCCTTTCACCATCTCCTCTGCTCTCGCATTGATGAAAACTTCCATATCCCTCTCGAATTGATCAGAGTAAGCCCTAACCACATCCGTAGACGCTCCGTTGTAGTGAATTCTGCCCTCATTAAGCACCCCTTGCGGCTGCTTGGAGAGCCAATGGAGAGCATACGACGAGTGCGCCACACCGATCGAAGCACGTGGAAAAAGGCGTCCGTGGAACGAACCGGGCGCGGCGGCGGCGTAGTACTGCCTATCCGCTGGAAGGGAGGCGAAGAGCGTGTTGAAATCGTTCGCCGATTGATCGTTGAAGAAGACATGGAATTCCACATTTTTAGGGTTTAGCCCCTGCGAAATAAGCTTGATCTCAACTGCTTGGATCAGATTTTGAACGTTGAAGAACGTGTTTGGGCCGACGGAACACCCCAGGTCTGCTATGGCGACTGTGGTGGAGGTCGGCGAGAGGTCTAAACTCTCGATTACTGCATCGTGGATCATCCCCTTCACTGTATCAGACGCTGCTTTCTGCGCCCAATTTGTAATCAACATCACCACATCATACATGCATAATATATATATTATATTTTTAGGTCTTTTTTGTTTTCAATTGTCTACTACTGTAGATACATACAATGCAATTAATACGACTTGAAATCCAAATATCCGACCTGAAATTGGGAGTTTTTGGTGTAACTGAAAGCTCCGTCTCCACCGTTCATCGGAAATGCTTCCGCCATTTGTGTAATCTCTGAACCGTGAGATAATAGAATCATTATGAGCTCCTGGGTGATGTATTTTAGTAGCAAAGAAGTCGCACAAAGAACCCCCAAGTCAGATTTGGCGGTTTGATAAATTCAAACATATTGAAAGTTTTTCATGACTATAATGTGATGATGATGCCATGCCGACTGCAATAGTTTGGATGGTTGACTCGACATATGAAATCGTTCATGTTTACCAAGAGATAATTGAAATTGGCCATCCGATAGGTACTGGGTTCGCAATTGAACACGGATAAAGGGGAAACAGAGATGAAGACACGTCTAATTTTCAGTAAAAAAAACCAAAAAGAACTGTCGAACAATTTCACGAGGGAAGGGATTAAATACTAGGGTGTTTCGGCTAAAGAAAATAACGACAACCAAGATTGGTAATTTAGAATAATGATATTAGTTTATTCCCAAATTCACTTTCTCCAGATATTATTGGTGTTTTTTTTATAAATGGGAAATCTAAGATGCATATCTACAATACTTGGATTTAATTTGATACTACAATTTAATTGATTTTGTATGTTCATCAATCAAAGTTTGGCAGAAGATTTTTTATAAGTTTTCAGAAATTGAAGATACAAATCATGAAATCGAATTCGATTAATTATATTTTTTAAAAATACCAATGGTGGAACCCCTGATAAAGAAATTAAATATTGTGTATGAATCCCGCATTTAAGCTCCGGTCACATGTAAATGTTAATTCAAGCTTATCAATATTTCATGCCACATCATAGACAACAACAAATACTAAAAAAGAAAACAAATGAGTTACTGTACGCGATCAAGAGAGTTGGAATAATCATAACAGGAAGAACATCTTAAAAACTTAATTATTTACGCTTGAGCACGAAAAACAACTGACCATGACTGGGTAGAAAAGCCGCCTCAAAGAAGAGTGAGATCTCTTGAGCCTTTTCCAGAAATGTTGGCCAACATTTCCACCACACAATTTATTAGTATAATTTAAAAAAAAAAAAAAGCAGAAGTCATTTTAATTTAGTAAAAGAATACGTGATTTTTGTCAATTTCAAAATATTTGTCTACATGAAATGAAATAACATAAACACCACGTATATCGATTAGAAAAATAGTGTAAGGTTGGTCAAAATTGTTGAATTAATAAAATGTGTGTTATGATGTTACACGTCGACAGCAATGACCACAGGAAAAACTGATGATCCACAACTTACAAAAAAAAAAAAAAAAAAAAAGAAAAAAAATATAAGCCAAGAAAAAAGAAAAATTGAAGGAAGCAGCAAATTGGGCCTAATGGGCCCACTTCTTGTATTCCAGAAATCTCCACGAACTTCTCGTTGCAGTCAAAAAAATATTTTTAGGGAATTACAAAACTAGCCCATGTATTTATTTTTTATTTAATTTCTAATAATATACTACTAATATTTATCAATCATAAGTACTCTAACCTCCCAATATTAATGTTATCTGTACCACTGTTTGATTTTTTATTTTCATTATCGGACTGTCCCGTTATTGATGTCTCATCTCCGTTATAATTTTAGATTAATATAAATACATTTTTTACTAAATTTTAGTAAGTTCATTGATCAAACTATAATTTTGATGAACTAAATTGTTGGAATAAATTTTATACATGCATAGGGACTGTTTTGTAATTACAGTTCGACAAGCGGATACGGAGCCGTACATAATAAAACCCGGAATCCAATGAATTAGTTTTAGGTAACGCACAGTGTCTTGAAACGGGCGACGAATAAATTTGATTATTAAATTATACTTTTCTCAGTCAAAATTGTGATCAGTTGAGGGAGGAGAGAGAGAGAGAGAGAAAGAGATAATCCCCCTTCTTCTGGAGCTAGGTATGTTTTATTTTCGATTTTTTTATGATTTTATGCTTATTAATTTGATGTTTGGGGTTTTGACAATCATTTGTTTTTGTGATAGTTGACGCAACTGATTGGTTGAAGATGGAAACGGTAGCTGCTTTCAGCAGTGTTTCGCCTAGTGTGGCTGCCAGATCTGGCCCGACCAGAACCGATCTGAGGGTCGGGTCGAGGCCCGTGCAGTCTAACGTTTGGAATCAGGTAACACCGTAAGATCTATCGGTTTGCGCTATGAGACTTATCGTTACGGATTTTCAGTTTTTTGGGTGATTATTATGATTTTTAGATTTTGTTTTAGATGTATGCTAGAAAAGATTCAATTTTTTGGATGATTATTATGACTTTAGATTTTGTTTTAGATGTCTGTTAGAAAAGATTCAATTTGTTTTTGTTCTTGGGAAGCTTAGACTTTAGATTTTGTTTAGATGTCTGTTAGAAAAGATTCAATTTGTTTTTGTTCTTGGGAGGCTAATAGCAGATTTACTTTACTTTAAGCCCTTGCTCTTCCCTTTTTCTCTCTGTTTGTCGGTGTGAATGTGGGGTGGGAGGGTTCTTGGGCTCATTTGATTGTATTTACGTTGAGGAGGATCGACCTGTTCTTTTTTGTGGGGTCAAAATTGAATAGTTTACGACAAAATTGGGATTGTGTTGTACCTTACTACCTTGTTTGCTCGGACCTGTCGCCGTAGTATGTGTCGATACTTTCAGAAACCACAATCTCCCCCAATTCTTCGTTAGTCCTAATTAGTCTAGTGTAGATTGTGGTGAGACATAAACGTATATGAAAATATGTTAATTGACTTGTTGTAAAGTTTATGCGATCATGTGTATACATGAGTTACTCTGAGCAGATGTTCACTTTAGTCATGGCAAAACAAATTGTATTTCAAAGATCCTATCAAGATGAATGTGTATATAAATTTTCTGAGAGTGTGTAGATATTCGAAGAGATAATCTGTTCATTTTATACTTGCTCTAAGGTGACTGAAACTGTGACCTTGCAATCCCATCAAGAACTGGGCCAACCATTGTGTGAAGTGTAAAAATTGTAGTTTCTGTGAAAAGTATTGTGTGAATTGGAAATTGTTTTTAATAATTGGAGAATTATTATTAGGATCAGCATGATTCTCTAATTACCTTAAATCTGAAGTTCTATTATTGTAATTATGTTTACTTGTGTAATGATGATGAATAAAGTTGGCCCCCTTCAAGTAGTAGTAGTTGCATTATACTACTATTATGCAGTGTTATTATTGTTTTAACTTGATTGTTGAACTAGTGGGCTCTGTTATTTGCTAGAGACTCTTACAGTAGTTGAAAATTCAATCTATAAACACGGAAGGTTTAGTAAGATACTTATTTTCATTGGGATGGTGAACTGCAGCGAACATCATCGATTTCTAACTTGAAGATGGGCAACAGAAAAATCGGCTATTTGAGCCGCAGGCGAACTGCAATCAGATCTTCTATGGAACCTTCTGATTCTGGCAGTTCAGAAGCCCATATTGCTCCGCTTCAGCTGGAGTCTCCGATTGGGAAATTTCTTTCACAGATATTAGCAAGCCACCCTCATCTTGTTCCTGCTGCTGCAGAACAGCAGCTTGAACAGCTTCAAACTGCCCGCGAGGCAGATAAAGAGAAGGAACAACCATCTGCTACTGGAACCGATCTTGTTCTGTACAGGTAACAGATAACTAACAGCTACATATCTTTGAATGAGGAACACAAATTTCTATTATGATTAGCATTAATTGTATGATTGCATTTTTTTTAGGAGAATTGCAGAGGTTAAAGACAACGAAAGGAAAAAGACCCTTGAAGAGATACTGTATGCGTTAGTGGTACAGAAGTTCATGGATGCGAGCGTATCCCTAGTTCCTACAATTGCTCCATCATCGCCTCATACATCTGCTCGTGTTGATATTTCCCCCAATGAAGAAGACAAACTGGAGCGTCTCCATTCTCCTGAAGCTTATGAGATGATTCAGAACCACCTCACCCTTATTCTTGGGAATAGGCTTGGCGACTCCAACACCGTAGCTCAAATAAGCAAGCTAAGGGTTGGCCAGGTGTATGCAGCATCGGTCATGTACGGATACTTCCTCAAACGCATAGACCAGAGGTTTCAGCTCGAGAAGAGTATGAAAACCCTTCCCGAGGGTCTCGACAATGGAGACAACAATGTAGGACAAGTTTCATACGAGGAAAGAAGACCAATCGATGATAACTATAATGCTCAACCTCATCCAGAAATGTCTCCATTCTCGGGCGGTATCGGTGTGGGCCCTAGTGGGGTGAACCCATCAAGATTGAGAACTTATGTGATGTCATTTGATGGGGAGACTCTTCAAAGATATGCAACCATAAGGTCTAAAGAGGCTATTAGTATGATTGAGAAGCATACCGAAGCGTTGTTTGGTAGGCCGGAGATTGTAGTTTCGCCTGAAGGGACGATCGACTCGTCCAAAGATGAACTCATCAAGATCAGCTTTGGTGGGCTGAGGAGACTTGTTCTTGAAGCAGTGACTTTTGGTTCTTTCCTTTGGGATGTTGAAAGCTACGTGGATTCAAGGTATCATTTTGTTGCAAACTGAGTTCTATTCTTGATGAATGAACAAGTTTGCGATGTGATGGAGGGATTTTACTTCAGAGGATATTTGCTGGCTTGCTCTACTTGACTTGTAAATAGTAACCTTGCTTTGGATTAAATGGATGTAATGTTATATTCTTGCCTACTTTTGTGGATTCAAATTCTGAATTCTCACCTTACTTTCTCAGAAAATTGTATTAATGCTGACTTGTGCTTCATATGTTGCTTGATAGGTTTTGATTTCCATGTGAATGATGAATTTATGTCACGTTTAGGTGTTGGTAGGCCAATTATTTAAGGTAGATTAAGAATTATTTAGGAATGCTGGCTAATCAATTTGACCTCCTCTTCTTAAAATATCACGCACATCTGGCCAAAATAGTACCCCCTCCTATTTTAAAATAAATGTCGATTTTGGTAATTATACACAAATTAAGAATTACGAATATATTTTTTTGTTTATTATTAATACTTAATTAATTTTCTAATTAATGAAATAAATTAGAACCACATTTATTTAAACAGGAGGGAGTATTAATTTCCAGAGAAAGTCTGCTTTGGGGAAGAGTCCAAATCCAACAAAAAATATACTCCCTCCGTCTCACTCATTTTGCAATTTGAGATTGAGTGCGGAATTTAAGATAGTGGGGTAAATATGTAAATTAGTGGTGTAAAGTAAAATTAAATAATCTACATTATATAATATAATTATCTTGATTCAAGCACACAAAAGAAATATATCATTAATAATGGAACAGAATGAATATTATAATAGTTTTAGCATGAAAGTGTGAGGATTAAACGAACTGTAAATGACAGCCCACATATATCTTGCCACTAAGCAACAAACGAACCTTGGTTGAAAGCAACATCCATGTTTAATGGCATGGGTCATCAAGTTCGGTGATGGAACACCCACTTTCATTGATAGTTAATTTTTTTTTGATTCATGAAGCCGCGCCGCTACCTTCGTGCAAGACCTGGATAAACCACGTTCCTGGCAAGCAGCGCAAACCACACAGGAGGGTTCAACCACCCTTAATGTTACAGGGTGACAGACAACACTTAGTGGTCTTGGTGGGAATTGAATCCAGGACCTATCGGTCCCGAGCCACCCACCTTGATTGCGTACCAAGTGGATAGAGATATATGGCTTGAAGATATTCATCATTAAATAAATAACCACTAAACAATAATATAACTACATGATTATCAATTAATCGCTCTGTTTCATTAATAGTCTCTAATTTCTTTTCCGTATGGTTATAAAAATGGTGTTTTGTGATATGTATTTTTTAACTTTTTGAGTGGTTAATTATTATCTTTATACATTTGATTTTTTTATATATATAAATAAGACAACTTAAAGAGAAAAATTAAACACTACATTTAGAACGAATGGAGTATTTGAAACTGAGAAAGTATCCGATTTGTTATGACACCAAAAATATTTTGGATTGATCTTAGTAGCCTGCCCTAAATCCTAATCCTATCTGGTCATGTTTAACGGTTCATGACCAACTAACCCGAAACAAAAATCAAATTTAATGCATCCGAATATCCGAAGAATCTTCCGCCAATGAGAGAGTGTTCAGCCAATTCTTGACCTATTCCAGAGATTCCATCCGCATATTCGAATCATCCAAACTATAATTCACTCCCACTAACCAATTAACTCCCTGTGCTTATCCAACAAACAATTTTGATGGCATTCAACGCCTTTAAAAAATAATAAAATAATAAAGTTCTGACAATCCACCCGAATACCACTATATTCCACAAATTTACAAAAAATCTGAAAACAAATGATAATATACAAAAATCTAATCTTTATTCATTGGACGCTCACTACTCTAGTCACTATATAAGTTGCTTTAAATAAATAATTAACCAAGAAATTTAGCGTCAGACTTCCTCTTTCCCTCATTTATTTTTTCACTCTTTTTGAGCTCTCTTTTCTGCTAAAAACACTCATGGGGAGTTGCAACCAAACCATGGCTCTGTTCTTCCTCGTGGGTTTGTTAATTTGTTGCCGGATCTCGGCGGAGTTGGAGAGATTCGAACATCCCACAAAAGGCGATGGGACTCTCAGATTCTTGGTCGTCGGAGATTGGGGAAGAAAGGGTGAGTTCAACCAATCCCAAGTTGCTTTTCAGGTAAATTGATTTATTATTATTAATTTTTCTTTTCTCTTTCTCTAATTATTTTTTATGTAAGAAGATGATAGATAGATTTTGTTAATTTGTGCAGATGGGAAGAACTGGAGGAGAGATGGGCATAGATTTTGTTGTGTCGACTGGTGATAATTTCTACGATGATGGGTTGAAGGGCGTGGATGATCCGAACTTTCTGGATTCTTTCACCAATATTTACACGGCAGATAGCCTCCAAAAGCAGTGGTTTTCCGGTCAGAATTGCTAATTTTTATTTTTAATCTTTTACTATTTTTGGGTTTTCTCTCTCTAGAACCATAGAGTAAAAAAAGAGTACATTTTTCCATGCAGTTTTGGGGAACCATGACTACAGAGGAAATGCAGTGGCCCAGCTGAGTCCGGTGCTTACCAAAATTGACCCTAGATGGCTTTGCTTGAGGTCCTTTATCGTCAATGCAGGTAAAAAAAACAGCTTATTCTATTTTTAATTTTTCAAAAAAAAATTAATTGCATATCTTAACATTTTTGTTTAATTGTTTTGGACAGAATTTGTGGATTTGTTCTTCGTGGACACGAATCCTTTCGTGCAGAAGTATTTCACAGACCCGGAAGATCATGTTTACGATTGGCGTGACGTGTCACCTCCACAAACCTACACTGCCAATTTACTCAAAGTAAGTGTGTGTTAGTAATATTTTAGTTATTAGATAAAAAATTTATGATTATAAATTACTTTTTCAAAATTCAAACAACTTACATTACACAATATATATATATATATATATACATATATTTTTATATCTGTATTGAAAATAAATCATACATTACTAATGGATTGAGGAAATACTAATTAACCTAATTTATCAAATTTATTTGCCTTTGTTTATTGTGTGACGATCAAACACGTTTTATTACTGGTGCAATTATTATTTCAAGTAGTCGGCTAGAACACATAAAATAGTCACATCTATAACCTAATTTATCAACTTTATTTGCATTTCTTTTATGTGATGATCATCAAAAACACGTTTTGTTACTAGTGCAATCATTATTTCGAGTAGGGTTGCGGCTACCCCACGTAAAAAAGTCACATTTTTAGTTACCCATAATAATATAATTTATTATTCCAAAAAAAAATCTGATTTTTATCCATTGTTGAAAAATTAATAGGATCTTGAATCAGCATTGAAGACATCGACGGCCAGATGGAAAATCGTGGTCGGCCATCATGCCATCCGGAGTATAAGCCACCACGGCGACACTCCAGAGCTTGTAGATCAGCTTCTTCCTCTCCTACGGGTAAAATATAATACTAAAAAGATGAATATATTATTAGTTATAAACTCTAATTTAGCCAATTAGAGTTGGCAATATTAGTTAGTAACCTAACCACGTGTCTTAATTGTGATCTAATGGTGAATCTCTAGGCTTACGAAGTTGATTTATACATGAACGGACACGATCATTGCCTTCAACACATCAGCGACACCAAGAGGTAGCACTTAATTGTCATTTACTTTAATAGATAGGTAATAAAGTCTAGATGTACGGGACGGGTTGGGTCAGGTCAGGTCGTAACATTTGGAATTCGATTGCAGCCCGATCCAGTTTTTGACGAGCGGGGCGGGTTCGAAGGCGTGGAGAGGAGATGTGGACACATCCAACGATCAAGGGTTGCAATTCTTTTATGATGGACAAGGATTTATGTCCGTTGATTTGAGACCAAACGATGTCGAAATTGTTTTTCATGATGTTCTTGGAAGGGTTTTGCATAGATGGACTGAGTCCAAGCCCTTGCTTCATTCTATTGTATAAATATTTTAAGGCAGATTAGCCAAAAGAGTCCATAAGCTTTACATCATTAGCTAAATTGGTCCTAATCTTTTGTTTTTAAGTTTTTGGTTCCCAAACTATTAAAATTTGGTGAAATTGGTCCGTCCATTAAATTTTCCTTCAGTCGACCATTAGTCAACTATATTTTAACCAATGCACTGGATCTGTGTTATTGTTCAACCAATTTGCAGCTCCACTATCCACCACCGCCAGTCTTGCCAATTCAGCTTCGTATTGGTTTATGTAGGTTGCTTTTGAACACAATAAAATAATGTTAGTATCTAAACTATATCCATAAACTAATTGGGAGAGGTATTTGCCTTTAGTGGAATTTGCATATAATAATAGCTATCAAGCAAGCATAGGGATGACACCCTTTGAAGTATTATATGGAAGGAAGTGTAGATCACCACTGCACTGGGATGAGCTTGGTGAGAAAAGAATATTGGGACCCGAGATCGTAGAAAGAACCGTGGGAGTCATTGCAAAGATTCGAGAGAGAATCAAGATTTCACAAGACAAACAAAAGTCCTATGCTGATTTGAAGAAGAAGGATATAGAGTTTGAGAAGGGTGACAAAGTGTTCCTCAAATTATCACCCATGAAAGGAGTAGTGCGAATTGGGAAGAGGGGAAAGCTTAGGCCTCGATATATTGGACTGTTTGAGATACTCAAAAGAATTGGAGAAGTGTCATACGAGTTGGCACTACCGCCAAGTTTGACGTCCATTTATAATATTTTTCATGTGGCGAACTTGAGGAAGTATGTGCATGACCCAAGCAACATAGTCAATTATGAAGGAATGAAGCTAAACAAAGATTTGTCATATGAAGAGACGCCAAATGCCATCTTAGACCGAAAGGTTATTCAACTTAGGAATAAGGAAGTGCCACTAATAAAAGTTCTTTGGAGTAGACATGATGCGAGTGAGGCGACATGGGAAGTAGAAAAAGATATGGAGCTACGATACCCAAATTTAATGGATAAAGGTAATTAATTTTCGAGGACGAAAATTTTATAAGTAGGGGAGATTGTAACACCCCGAAATTTTACCTAAATAAATAAATAAATAAATAAAATGCATTTGCATTTCATGCATAATATCATGGGTTTTAGTTCTGTAAGTCGCCTTTAGAAATTAAAATGAGAATTAAAGTATTTATGTTATTTTTTGTTAAATCATTTTTGTTATGTAAATTTATTTTGAACTTTGAATGTGTTTATTTATATGATATTATGTTTATATTGTTTATTTTTGAGATAGAAATAATATTAGAATTATTAGGCAAGAGTAATATTTATTTTGGATTTCCTAAACCAACTAGGAATCATAAAATAATATAATATTTATTATTGTATTAAGTTATTAGGAGATAATTTGAAATTATATTTTATGAATAAAATAGATCTTATATTTGTGATATACATATTTTAGGAAAGAAATCTATTTTTTTTTTATCCAAATCCTAATTTATCTAGGATTGAATGTCTTATATAGTAAGTGAATAGAGTAAATTCTATATAAATTATATATGGACGAAAATAATTATGGATAAAATATATTTGATACCTTATAAGATTAGGGATCTTTAGATAATGATTTCTAGGCCTATAAATACCCCTTTAGTCGCTCATAATATAACATCACATAAACTTTTCGAAAATCTGCCAAAGCATACCTGCGAATTGTTTTAAGAATTATTCACGTACCTTTCCGACATCATATCATCGTGAAATTTTAGGCGAAGCTTCATAGGTATGTTTAGTATACTTAATAATTTTTGTATAATTTTTCAAGCATTCTAAGTAATTGTTTAAAATTGTTATTCGTAATTTGTCAGTTTTTGACAGCATGTTCATGAGCTTGATAGGAAAATTGATTTTCATATTTTCTTTATGTTATTTTCGGCCATGTTGAATATTAATAGAATATAATACATGTTAGGTCATTCATGTTAAAAATATAGAATTTTTAGGATACGTGTACTATTTATTTGTTAATTTGTTTCTTGATGTGTCCGATTCTATTATGTCAATTCTTTGGTTGTTAAAATGTTTAAGTTTCATGAGAATATAAGGTGTCTTGCCATTTACTTTTCTGCCGAGATTTCTAGAGCCAACTACTCGATCATTTTGTTACTTGAAAAATTCTAGAAAAATTATAACAATGAAATTTAGGATGTCTTTAAGGTCTCTGTAAAGTTTCGTGATTTTTGGACCAGTTTTTATATTTTTAAAGAATTTTCACTTTTATGCTGCCCAAAAACCCTGCATTCTGGATAGAGCTTAGTAAAATATTTATATCTCACTCCAAAAAAATGTTTTTGATTTGATTCTTTTTCCTAAATACTCTATACACATAGTGAGTTGTAAAAATATTTATTTTGTATTTTTAACGTGTTTGTACGAAAGCAGTTTAATACAAATGTCCGGGTAGTCAGACAGAGCATGCATTTTCGTATTCGGTTTTTGAGTGAAAAAATGATCTGTATATTCTGAATACATCACTTATCTATATGGTTTGAAATTTTGACATGATATTTCTACATATGTCTCCTAGATGTGTATTAAATCTTAGAATTTTTAAAGTACGTATTGTCCTTGAACCATATAGATAAAGGATAGTAGGTCAGAAACCGACCTCGTTAGCACAACAGATATTATTTTGGTTATAATTTTTTAAAAGACTTATCATTTTGATTTGAAACCAAATCGGGTGTGTTTTAGATTCAGTAAGGAATCTGTATTTCGAAAATTAGAATTTTTGGAATAAATTCATGTTCTGTGGAACACTTTTAAAATAGGTATTTCTGCACGTGTTATGATTAATTGTTTCATGCATATCATGACATTAAGACTTGATATTTTCATGTTAGGATTGGCGCGCAGGACTTAATCCATTGATATACATTTTTTTTTCATTCACCGAAAAAGGTTAAGGTGGGGTTTGTTTTTCATTATCCTTATTATATACTATCTTTGTTTTTCTCATGCGTTATTCGAAGTAAGGGCGGGCCTTCGGACAATTCATAGCGAGAATGACCTTCGGGTGTATCACAACAGTATAACCTTCGGGTTAGCCTTCGGGCAATTCATAGCAGAATGACCTTCGGGTGTATCACAACAGTATAACCTTTGGGTTAGCCTTCGGGCAATTCATAGCAGAATGACCTTCGGGTGTATCACAACAGCATAACCTTCGGGCAATTCATAGCAGAATGACCTTCGGGTGTATCACAACAGTATAACCTTCGGGTTAGCCTTCGGGCAATTCATAGCAGAATGACCTTCGGGTGTATCACAACAGTATAACCTTCGGGTTAGCCTTCGGGCAATTCATAGCGAGATTAACCTTCGGGTTAAGCCTGCAGGCTAAGCATGTCTAATTTCTCATGTTAAATCCTTTATAGTTTATAGTTTGGATAATGGTTAACCCCACTGAGTAGTCGTACTCACCCCTATACATTTTCACCTTTTCAGATCATGGTCCGGCAGGTGCTTGAAGTGGTGGATGGTGATGGTTACACAAGAAAGAATCTAAATCACTTTTTACAGCATTAACTTAGTTTTTCTCATGAACTATGCATTTATTACTGTTTATTTTCGTAAACTAGATGACACATATATTTTTGATTCAAGACTTCCGCTATTTTGAAATGCATTAAAACCTTATTATTTCTATAAATCTATTATTTTTGAAAAATAAATTTGAAGAAAAAGTTTATGCATGTGGTGACGTCCCCTTAAAAGTTATGAAAATTGGGGCGTTACATCTTATAACCACATTTCTTTCCTGGACCAATATTTTTCTTCTTCGTTGAGGGTCCTACTACTTCTTGGTCCAGCTCCATATCACTGCCATAATTGTGACTCTCAACTACCTCTCTGTCCCCATCTGTCTTATTTACTTCATTCACCACATTTGCATCAAACTTTAGAAGTTGTGGCTCAACAATCTCCTCGAATAGGTCTTCTTTATTACTATAAGTGTAGTCTGGATCTTCATAAAATGAATTAACTCCATCAACCTCAAGTTCATCATCAACAGTATCATCCTCAGCAACATCATCACAAGCAATGTCAGTTCCATTATCCTCATCAACATCATCACAAGCAATGTCAGTGGCATTATCTTGTGTATGACTCTGATCCACAATAAACGTAATTCCAGAACATATGGCATGATCATCGGCTATTTCCTCGATGGAAGAACCAATCTCTATTTGTTCATGGCTCCATCATGCAACATGCCCCTTAAAATTGACTCATTATCGACAATGTTTCCACCACGGTGATGAGAGTTACGCACCATCTCAAAATTATGATATCTTAAGTTGCTCGATTCAACTACTATTTGATAAAAACATGAAGTCAACAACAATAATATAAAAGCATGAAGTTAATAATTCTCAAATATGAGAATAGATTACACAATTGAGACTTATAAATGAATCAGAATTAAAGAAAACCTTATCAATACACAAATATTTTATTTGACCATCTCAAAGGTCTACCAACACAAATACAAGATAGAGACTCCCACATTATCTCTTAACCACGGAAAAATATATAATTATCTCTATCAGCTAAGTTGAAACGAGTTGAATCAATATATAGAGAAAGACCGATGCCAAGAAGTCTTCCCAAGTCGCTTGCTTAAGGTGGTTCGTCTGACCAAGAAAGAAAGTCCAAAAGGAATGGGATATAGTAGGGACCTGAATCCGCGAGTGCTAATTCGGCAACTTCATACGAAAATAAGTTCATACTGCAAAGCTAATACAATAAAGGAAGGTGCGGGATGTCTCTTGATCTTTTCTTTCTTTCAATGTCAGTCAAGCTAATACAAAAAAAAATAGGGACCAATTTAACCAAATATGTAAAGATTGGGGACTATTTCGGCAAATTTGCCATATTTAAAACTCAAGTTAGATATATTTGATTTCTACTGACATTTTATTCAGCTCATATTATTACGCAGTAACGATTATCTTTTACAAATTCAAGCTAAGATAATTTATAGGAGCAGAGTTGGGGGTTGTATTGAATCAGATTTCCTTTCTTTTTAATTTGTTATTTTGTCCGTGAATCTTATATTTTGCACACTATAATTAACAAATTCATCTCCTTTCTTGAAGATTATATACTCCATCTTGCTCCGACGTGTCTTTGTATTTTTGTTACGTCTTGTGCTATTCGACTTGTTCGTTTTTTAAAATGAAAAGTAATTACTATAAAAACTTTCACTTTTCTTTGTGGGACCAAATTATGAACACACATGTCTACACACAATCAACAACTCAGCTTAATATAGATGTAAAAAAGAAACAAGATAAGTATGGTGGAACGAAAGGATTTTTCGTTACTGTATTAGGACCTCCTACTTGCTTGTGTTAAATTCTCGAAAATGCCCCTCTTTTTCGAATATTAACGACTTAGCCATTACTCTATTATTGAATGTTTGCTCGAATGACACTATTGTAAATTGTGCAAAAATCTTTCTTGCTGCATTACCCCTGCTCAGTGACACAACGCCTTGCCAAATTCACGCCGCCTTTCCCAGGTGGGTTATAATTCCACATAATTCGATATTCGATACAACCTCCCCTTCTCTACACGCTAGAACGTCCATACCGCGGTGCCCTTCTTTCTTGCCTGAGTCGCGTCCCCTACATTTTTATTTGTTAGCTAGGGTTTTCAATAATTCTTTGCTTATCTACAAAAGGAATTCTCCAAAAGTCAAATCTTCAGCTGATCTACTTCAGGTACACTGCTTCACACGCACACGAATATTCTTTGCTTTTCTTTTCTTTTTGGAATGCCTACTTCTTTATCTATCTGTCTGCACATTCTACATAAAAAATCCAAGATTCTCGAGCACCTGAGTTTCTCGGAATTCTTATTCTTCATCCCATGTTTGTGCGAGGGAGCGGGAGAAGAAGTCAAGATATGTTTTCTTTTTAAGGAGAATCTGTTTTGTTTGCGAAGTGCCCTTTTCCCCACTTATGTTTTGGTTGCATTTGCCAAGTGTTGTTTTGTTTTTATGCTGATTCAATATACCATCTTATGTTTCTAAGGGGAGAATGAAGCATGTAGACCACAATATAATACAAAATACAATACAAATTGGTCTTATACGCTCGTGGATTTATCTCATGATAAAAATGATACAATGGGGTCAAAAGAGTGGCTCATAGGTCGTCCCAAACACGAAAAATAACTCGATGCCGATGATAAACAGGAAAAACAAAGCCTAATCATCCTCTTAATACGCAAATCAAATCCAGAAACCTAACTCTAATATGAATTGGATGAGTTAGGAATCAATACATGTGTCCTATGCTCGACTTTGATTTGCTTGCTCGCATTTTCTGGGTTGTGTTCCAATGCCAAGTTCTTCCTTTGGGTGGTTGAAGAACTGAATAACTCTAGAATATCACGTCTCCCTATCTCTTGCTCACGTTTTTGCGTGTGTGCATGTGTTTTCTATTTGTAGTTTTGAAATTGTGTTACAATAATAATATAATGCACGTTATTATAAGCATCAAACTCATTAATTAACTTCTCATAGACTTCAAACACCAAGTCAATTAGTTGATAAAGATACAAGTATAGCACATGATATGTACTTTGAGGGCATGCTTGTTATTCTCTTGCTTGAAGATCTTGCTTAATCAACTTTCTTCTGTTCTCTATTAAATGAAGGTTTGCTCGAACGGCATTTTTGAAATTTTACCGAAATTGTTGGGCACTTAATAAGAAGAACAACGCTGAGAACTAACAAGAAGATACGAGGTAGAACCACGCTTTCGTTCATTCCGCCTTCCTCACCACCACCCTCCCTTATCCATGTATACAAAGTCATCGCTGCTGCTTCCCCTTTTCTAACAATTCAAGAGCCAGCTACACATGCTTATCCAAATCTTCCTAAACCGACCTCCGCCGCCGCGATATCTTCTTCCTCCTCTGTTCTTTCAATTCTTCCTTTTTTTTTCCTTTTAGGAAGTTTTGGTTGTTAATGAGCATGTGCTTAATTTAACTCACTCAACAACGGAATTTGTTACCGTATAGCCCTCCTCTGCTCCGGAAGAATTCAGCCGCTCCTTCACAAGCTAATTTCCTAATTCTGCATCCTTGTTAAATTTGAGTTGAGTTCTAGAGTAGATGTTAGTATTGAGTTTTTTTACCCTTTTGATTAATTTCATTCTGCATGAAATCTGTGAATTCAGTTTGCCATGTGCTGGATGTTTCCAATTCTTGATTGTGATTCGTCTCCCACCAAACGCATTTCATCGACGTATAAACTCTCCTCTGTTCCGGAAGAGTTCAACCGCTGCTTTATTTTCTCCACGTCTCTCTTCCTTTGAAAACTAATTTGGTAATCCTGCATCCTTTGGTAAATTTCCCGGGTGTTAGTATTGAATTTTTCGGTTTGTTTAACTCCTACTACGTTAAATTTGTGAATTCAATTTCGCATGTTTTGAATTAATTTTAGGTTTAATATATTTGCAAGTTATGTACCTATTTCTAATTCTTGATTGTGATTCGCCTCCCACCAAATTAGTTCCCTTTATAAGAATCCGTGGAATGTTTCATTGTTTTCATTATTTAATTCGTGGATAATTATGCTCATAATTTCATATATTGATAACATTGATGGTGAATTTAATATTCTTAAATTCTAATTTGATTCATGTGGTATAGTTAAGGGACAACAATAAAGAATTATTTTCAACCTCCACTAACACTCCAAGAAAAGGACTTCCGGATCAGGTTATTGTTCTCCAATTAATCCAAACTGCATGATTGTATAATGTATATATATAATAATGTTTATTTGAATTGAGGTTTGAAGATATGAATGCAGCAGTTAAACCTCGATGAAGTAATGTTCGATGAAGTAATAACCTCGCTTAGATAATAATTTCTTCCGATCCCAACTTGGACCAGTATATTAAAATAATAATTTTGCTAAATGCATTAAGTAATAAAAAAAAAGTTTAAAATCCTTAAGGTCTCAATAAAAATATAAAGTAATAATTATTGATTTCAGAAAATATATATACAATTGTAATTTTACAGTAGTACAATAATCATTTCTTATGAATATAGGCTTTCTTATTTTTCTTCCCACCTAAGCCAAAATTATCCTCCTTAATTTTATGCAAAATATAGACAACTTATGAGTATTTTGCCCGTGTTGTAGCAAATAATTATTTGAGGTGGTTATTGCTTGAATAAACCTTTTAATGACACAATTGGAAAAAAATGTATTGTCATCTTGTTTAGGATCATCATCTTCATCATCATTACATTCATAAGTGTTTCAATAATTACTTCATTCATCGATAATTTCATAGTTACATCATTCTCGATAGCTAAAAGATCTTAAACATTCATAGCATTTATGTAGCGTAAATTAGAGATGAAATTACCTAATGTTTAAGATCTTTGTCTAATTCAAGGACTTCAGTTTCAGTAGACAATTTTCTGTTGACGAATCTAGCAATGCCGGAAACGTATTTACAGGATAATTTTAATATAAACAAAAATAAATTTCTCATTTTTTATGTATATGCGCTTTCTTCTTTTACTCCCTCCGTCCCATCTTTCTTGTTCCATAACTTTTCGGCGCGGTATTTTAGGAGAGTTGTTAGTTGTGAGTAGGGATGTGAGACCCTCAAATAAAGTGTGTGTAATAATTTTCTATCTTAGGCAATGAAACAAGA
Source organism: Lavandula angustifolia (assembly GCA_028984105.1). Classification (NCBI taxonomy): domain Eukaryota; kingdom Viridiplantae; phylum Streptophyta; class Magnoliopsida; order Lamiales; family Lamiaceae; genus Lavandula; species Lavandula angustifolia. The sequence goes on from CM054803.1 coordinate 36,400,132, forward strand.
ATTATGGGGCGTCCCAAAAAGAAAAGTGGAACAAGAATTGTGGGACGGAGGGAGTATAAAACTATTGAGTTTTTCTAAAATTGAATAATTTGACTTGCTTTATAATTAGTGCATATTCAATGTACATTTTAACATGATTTTACTGAAGCAAATACTAAAACTTTTATTTTTTAATGTTTACACGAACTAAGTTTTTAAGAAAATTAAGTTTAATACACACATTTAACTTGTTTTACATCATAAATTTCTCTCTAAAGTAATAAATATTCATTTATCGATAATTGAATAAATTATTCATTTATCAATAAATGAATAACTTCGCTAAATGAATATTTTTTTCCAGATCCAAGTATATTACTTTAAAAGGTTTAACTGTAGTTATTTATTCTATTATGTGTGAGCGAAGTACTTGGTGGTACATGAGTATGGAAGTTATTTACATACGCAGACATAAATCTATATTATATTCATGCGAAATTTTATATTGTTTTCTAGCTTTAAAAAATTTATTATTGAAAAGACGACGACCCAACCTACATCACGGTGACATGCTTGTCTACCTGCCGTATACAGACATAGATTCCACCATAATAATATTCAATTAGCTTGAATCAGAACAAACTCAAGAATGACACTACAAAATGAGCAAAAATAATTCTCATATGAATGTATCATATACCATTACTGCAATTTATTTTATGTGTACCATATCAAATTTAGTAATACCATCCTAAACTGACTCCTATTTACAATTTTAATTTGTTCTTCATTTGATATCTCATTCATTAAATTTTATATTTTCATAATTTTACACATAATAGTAAGGGAAAATACGAAATTAAACTCCAGAAAAACAAATCAATCTAACAGTATTTGTACACCAATCTACATATATATACATGGTATCATCATAAAACCATGCGAAATCGGTTAAACAATGCGCTACATGTCCATGTACCACAAATTATTTCGCTCACACATCATAGAATAAATATTTATTCATATCCTCAAACCTAAATCAAATAATTATAATTATATATGATACACTCATGCAATTTGGATCGACACAAAGTTTCAAGTGATGATTAAGTTCTAAATCTTTGCAATCCGAAATGGATTTTTGATAGGTTGATCTTCGAGCTCACTTCACTGCAGTTTTTTGTTCTCTTTCTAGTATATTACTTGAAGTTTTTGTTTTCGTCTTCTGTTTCTCTTTCTTCAACTACGAGAACACATCTCAATGTGATTCAACAATACACCACATTCAGTGTACCAGTATAGATAAGCAGACAAGACAAGCCACTTCTTATCTAAATTGTAGCTAAATCCGACAACTTATCCCTAAGTTGTCTCAGCTGTGATAATTGTTTATATCTTGTTAGTTAAACCAATTGTATAGTCTTACGTGATGTACAACACATTAAACAATCTAACTCTTATATAAGATAAATGATCATGTGCAAATAAAATTAATTAGATAGGAGAATGAAAACAGTGGAAAGGAAAACACAATGTATACAAGAAGAAAAATGTTGCTTCCAATATTCAGAATTCCAACAACTACTATACACAACAAGTATTTGTTTTCACAAAATTTCCAAAGTTTTTCAAACCCCTAAACTGCCAACCTTTTTTATTTTGTCTTTTGCTAAATTATGTTAAAAAGATCCTACATTCAGTACGAACTAGTTCTTCCTAAATCCAAATCCATAATGTTTTATTTTAGTCAATCCAACCCAGATCCATTAGGTCTCAAAAAATGAGATCCAAATTCAGATTTATTGGATCCACCGAATCTCGGATCCAGATTTTTATTTTTCTTTTAACTAAAATTAACAAATTAATAATTCAACATGACTCATTTTTTTTTTCTCTAAAAAATTCTTAAAAAGAGTCCAAACTCATAACCAAATTTTCAAACTTGAGTGAATTCTCTATGAATTGGCTCTCTTTCCTTTATGAAATTTTTTCAAACTTGAGTGAATTCTCTTTGCAATTTTTTTATCAATTGGCTCTCTTTCCTTTATGAAATCTCTCAAACTTGAGTGAATTGTCATTTTGGTGCTTAAACTTACAACGTTTTTTAATTTTGGTGTCTATACTTTAAAAATTGCAAATTTAGTTCCCAAACTTAAGAAATGATTGCGATTTTGATGTCTTCTATTAATTTAATAATTAAATAATACCATAATGATTTTGAGAAGGGTAAAATCATAAAATACGTAATATTTCCATTAAATTTCCATTAAAAACTAAATATCGTTAAGATTTATGTAGTACAATTTTTTTTTACCAAGAATTTTTTTTATGTATATGGTTCAATTTTCTATAAAGACATAGTTCTTAAAACTCATTTTAGTATTGTAATATTTGTGCAACATAAGAAAATATTATTTACATAAATTAAACATAAATTAAAATAAACTATTAAATTATTTTAATCGTTGAAAATAAAAACATAAATTATTAAATCATTAAATATATTAACATTAACTATTAAACTATTATAGCCTATTGTATTAATAGTTTAAAATCATTAAAATTATTAAAATTATATTATATTATAAAAAGATTATTTTCTAAAAAAATTATATGATCTTGCAATTTTATCCTTCTTTAAATCACCATTAATATTATTTATTCATTAAAATAATTAAAGACACCAAAATTGCAAGTATTTATAAGTTTAGGAACCAAATTCACAGTTTTAAAATAAAGGCACCAAAACTCAAAAAGATTGAAAGTTTAGACACCAAAATTACTACTCACTCCTCAAACTTTTATAACTCCAATAATATTGTATATGCCCCATAACATTTTGCTCATAAAACTTGTGGATTCAGATCGGATCCTAATCTCAAAAGATAAAGTGCAGATCCCAGTACAAAAATTAACAATCGGATCTAAATCCGATCTAGATTCATTAGATCAAAAATTTTGAAGATTCAGATCTTAAAAAAAAGATATTGACCAACGGATCTGGACTGGGTCCAGAATCCACTGCCATCTCTAAGTACATAAAAGGACCTCAAAAACATAAGGACCCAAAAAAAAAAACAAGAAAATGTAAGATATGTGCAAGTCTCATTTTCTCCAAAAAATTGAGGGCCTCCTAACGGTTAGTGTGGCTAATACATGTGTATCAATAGCTATGCAGAATAAGCTAATATGACTAATTTATATTTGAAATTCAACAAATTAGTTACTTCTCCTCCTGGATTATATAACACTATCAATGCTAGATTAATAGTTTCAGAAAACCAAATTAGACACCATAGAGATAGTAACATAATAGTTTTCAAAAGCAAGTTTGAAGGTTGGCCAATAGCCGTGAAACAACTTGCAAGAACTAGTGATGACACCGACCTCAAAAAAATCAAATTTAAGATTTTAGTTGATGGTCATGCAAATATTATGAGATGGCATGGAGTAGAGCAAGACCAAACATATGTATATCTTGCATTGGAGCGTTGCTCATACAAATTAAGTGACCTATAATGCAAAAAGAACTCCATACCTTGGAACCTCTCTAGAGCACAAATCTGATTCCTTCACCCCTCTTTTTAAAATTGATGAGGTTATCTAACTTTTCCATTCACTCTTTTTCTGTAAGTTTAATAACAAATATTTTGACACACACACATACATACATATATATATATAGGAAATGGATATTATGAGATCCAAATCTTAAAAGAGATACGAGAACCGATCTCGTCCCTCAATTTCGCAAATCTAAGGCTCTCATTTTATCCCCAAAAGCATTTAAATTTAAATCAAAAAATGAATAAATAGCCTCATTAAGGGCAAATATGTAATCTTCTTTTTTCTTTTTCCCTAGGTGTGTTTTTCGGTTGTTTGTGGGTCATTTATTTCTCACTCTTCATTTTCGTTCTTCAATACTCACAAGCACTGCTGAAAGTTTGTCTTCAAATCGAACACTCGGAAGTCGATTATTTATCGTGGGTTTCGAAGTTCTATGTGTTCTTGAGTGATTTAAGCTCGTTTTCCTTGTCGATTTATCCCAATTATTGCCGATTTTGAAGATTGATTTCTGCACATTTTTCAATTTTTTACAGATTTTGCTGCGAAGGTAAGAATTACTTATGGTTTTCGAAAAATTGTAGTTCAATATTTGTGGAATGCTTTGTTGGGTTCAAATTCTTGAAGCTTTTCGTAGAGATTTTTCGATTTATAGGGTAGTAGTCGTTTTTCCAAGTGATTAGGGTTTCTCTTCTTTATTTATGAGATGTATGTATCGATTAAGTATTGTTTTTATGTTGTAGATTCACTATTATAATTTTTGCATACGTAAGTACAATGTTCATGCATATGTATTTGTTAGTTTATGCTGATACTGTGTAATATTCATGCATGCAGTTTGTTGAATGGCTGAACCGTTACAGTCAATTGTGTCTCTTGAATCCGATGAATCCATTTACATTCCTGATTGCCCGGGCGAATTGAAATGGTATGTTGGACGGAAATTTGTTACTCTTGATGAGGCTGAAATTTTCTATAGAGACTACGGAGGTTTGTGCGGTTTCGATATCCGTAAGTGGTCGATAAAACGTCATGGGGATGGATCTATTATGCGTAGATATTTAGTGTGCAGTAGAAAAGGGGAGAAATTCATGGATGTTGATAATGTTAATTCGAAGAAAACAAACCGAAGGTGTAATTCAAAATGGTCATCTTGCTTTGCACGCGTTGTATTTAAATCCCACCCCGAAGGTTTTGTTGTTGATTTATTTTACGAGGCACACACACATCCTTTGTTATTATCAACTCACAAGCAATTCATGAGATACAATCGGTCAATGACTTCCGTTCACAAGAATTTCGTCCTTAGTTGTGCGCGTTCTAATGTTGGTCCAGTTAGGTCATATAGAATGTTTAGTGAGTTGGTTGGTAGTTATGAGAACATCGGTTGTGATGGAGTAGATTTTAAAAATTTTCACCGTGATCTTCGTATATGCGTTGAGGGTGCGGATGCACAAATGATGTTGGATAAAATGAAGGAAGCTCGTGATAGGAACCCGGATTTCTTTTACGAATATTTTACGGACGGAGGGGACAAATTGAAGCGTGTATTTTGGGCTGATGATATATGTATTGGCAATTACAAGATTTTTGGAGATTCGTTATCAATGTATGCAACTTATTCAACCAATAGGTACGTGTTTTTTCTATGTAGCTGATAGGAGTTAGTATGGTTTTTCAAATTCATATTGTTCGCATTGATAGTTTATGCATATGAAATGTATTATTTATGCACATTATACATATCTTTTATGCACGTAATCATACACATGCATATTATATTGAAAATTCTTTTACTGATTTCATGCTCATGACTCCTTTCATTAATGCTTATACAGAATAGATTTTATGCAAACTAAGGAATTTCAATTTCGACAACTTTTATGCAGCTACGGCATGATATTTGTTCCTTTCACCGGCCTCGACAACCACGACAAGTGTATTACGTTTGCAGTGGGTTTGTTGTCCTCAGAGACAGTGGAGTCATATTCTTGGTTACTTAACACTTTCAAGACTTGCATGGACGGTTGTCCGGAGTTACTAATAGCCGATCAGGATCCTTCCGTGAAGATTGCAATGGGAATGTCGGTCATTCTACTACAGATGCCACTAAGAAGTTGTTGGACGTAGTATTCAAATGTACGACATTGGTTGCCGGCAACCCTGCACGTATGAACGAAATACTGTCTGATTTTGATGATTTGGTCAACAAATATCAGATTGATAATGAAGGCGGTTCAAGTAGTAAGGTTAATCAAAACACGTTTGAAAGTTTTTATGGCTCACATATCCCTCAAGATGTCGAGGTTCTGCCACCAGATCAAGTAAAAACCAAGGGATCGGGCAGTAGACTACAGTCTAGGAAGGAGGTTGCATTGCGTGCTAAGTTGAAGCCTCAGAGGATGTGTCGGAAATGCAACTAGATGGGACATCACGATTCAAGAAACTACCCTAACTTTAAGGATGTAGAAGATTCCTGTTAACTTTTTATGCAGAACTTAGTAGAGATCGATGCACCGTCTGTTTGGACTAATTTGTATTAATTGAATCGCTTTACTTTATGTTATGTTATTTTCATGCATACCACCGTCTGTTTTTTATGCGTATGTTTTATGATTTTCATGCATATGTACTATACCTCTCAAGTTCAACCTTTATGGTACTGATTATGTTCAAGGTTTTATATATCATGCATACCGTATTGATGTTTCATGCATTTCTTTTATGACTTCATGCATATCTAAATATGTTTAGGTTTTCAATTTCATGCATATCGTATTGCATTTTCATACTTATGTATTTTTTGTGCATATACGTTTTTTTCCTACAAGATTGTTTATATATCTGCATACTCCCCAATTTTTTTTGGCATATGATCCAATTATGAATGCATAACTTAGAATACTTGAATATACCAAAAGAAGTTTTCCACTACATTTCACAGAACTACTTAATCCTTAAAAAACATAAAGACCATCTGAAGTACTAAGTTTTTCCTACGAAATTATCCAAACCAAAGAGTCGCACAACCCAACATTCTAACTATCAAGCAATTCTTTGACACATTCTTTAGAATCAAGTTCATCCTCATCTGCATGTCCAACCGCCTCTAGTTCAACCGTCTCCTTCATTTTGTTATCATCGAAATTAACTATGCTCAAACAATACCGCATCCTCAAAAGCTTTATCTGCTTCACACCTTTCCTTAGAAATCCCGTGTCCTAGTTGATTAAATCACCCTTGAACGTCTCCATGTGTCTCATCAAATAAACTTCTACAAGAAATCAATCATATTTATCAAGTAGTATTCTCGCAAAAATATTTATGCTTACCATTCTCTTAATTTATGCACACTGTAATATTATTTTATGCTTATTAAATAATACATGAATCCATAACTTTTGATCTGTTCCCCCACACTGGAATGATCATTTCTGGGTCGCATTTCTCTACGATCTTTGCACGGCTTGTGCATTTCATCTCCGTCAGGTATTGAGACAACAGATATGTCTAAGAACGAAAAAAATATAGCGCAATTTCATTATGAAGATAAAATAAAATTCTATGTAACTCAAGATTTTGCTCACCAAATCATTGGGTATGTTTCCATTAATTACATTAATTATGCTTACACAGAATAATATTTATGCAAACCGTTTCATACAGATTATCCAGAAGAACAAACTAACATGTCCTGCACCTTGATCACCAACTCTGTCTTCAACATGAACTCCTTCAATTCCTGCAAACTCAACCCCTTCACTGGTATGATCTCCCACCGTCATCTATAACCAAGAAAAAAACTAATTAACAAGGAAAAAACACAACATCACTTACTCATATATTTAGATAAGTTCAAGTACTAATTACCTCTTCATCTTTGTCCAATTTACCGTGCTCTTCATTTAAGCTAACTACAACTTCCGCTATAGCATCAATGGCCCTAGCCAATTTACCTTTATTTTGCAGACAACTTGGCTTTCTCATCCACTTTATTCTTCTTTGTCATTTCATTCGCTTTGCTGTCTTTAACCTTGTCCTTCCCTTTATTCAACAAATTTATTAAAGGAACATCCTCTTCCGGCTGTTTGGTTCTCTTCCTCTTTCCTTTACCTCTCGATCCGCTTGCATTTTTAACATATTGACTTAGTATAGATGCAGTTTTTTCACTGATTTTATGCATTGAACGCTCATGAATTTATTGCATATCAGTTTTAAATTTATCCATACCACAAACATATGAAGCTTTTCTGAAAAAAATATTTTTATGCACATGACTACCGGATTTTATGCAAACCAGGATATTTTTTTATGCTGACCATTCAGAAATTTTGAAGCACAGACAACAAGTTTTATATGTATCAAACGAATTTTATTTTATGCTACCGAAGTCATATGTTCATGCTAATATAGCTCTACTATAATGGTGATGCTCAATAAAACAGAAGATTTCTTTTTCAATCGAATAAAATTACTAACCTGCGTCCATGTTGTAACCGTTGCAATCGAAATGCAAAAATAAATATTGGAGGCCTGAAATCAATAAACAAAGCATTTTGGCAAACAAACCAACCTAAATCAACAAACCAATAACATTCACATGAGCATGAATTTCACAATGAAAACAAGCAAATAACAGGCTAAAAACATTATATGAGCATCAATTACACCATTCAAAAACAAATAAAATCTATAATCTGTTAAGGTTAAATGGGGGTTTAGGGTTTCAGAATTGGTTCATGTTTTCGGTTTCCTTCAAATACCAAATTCGTACCCTTCCATATTCACCAATCGCATCGATTTCCATAGGGTTTCATTCACATAAACAATCATATCTCTAAAACACAAAATAATCCATGGGTTACCTAAATTAAGAAACGAAAACATGAAACATACTTGAAATTTCGTCGATTCGAGGGAATTCTACTCTTATTCTGCGAATTGTTAGTCAATTTCTGGACCAAGACACGAAAACAATCGCTTTCCACGATTACACGCCCTTCTAGCAACGTACTCTGTAAAGAACGACGAATCTCGATTCTGGAAGAACTTTGTAGCACTCGAAAGTTTGGGAGTAGTGGGTATTCTCGATTATGGATGGAAGTTTTCAGAAGAAAGGGGGAGAATGAAAGAATGAAAGCGCCATTTCTGATTTTTGAAATGTTTTGAAAGTGGGAGAATGAAACAATGAATTCTAGCGCCCAAATCCTATACTATTTCTATTCCCAAAACACCCTTTCCACCATTTTTGTTTTGTTTTTAAAGAAAGAAGGGGATGATATTGGTCATTAGATTAGGACCGATCGACGCTTAGGATCGGTTCTCATATCTCATTTGAGTGTTGGATCTCCCTAGATCCACTCCCTATATATATACAGGGTATGGATCTAGAGAGATCCAACCTTTAAAAGAGATACGAGAACCGATCCTAAGCGTTGATCGGTTCTAATCTAATGGACAATATCAATCCCTTCTTTCTTTAAAAAAAAAATTAGAGAAAAAGGCAAAATGGGTATACAAACCAAAAACCTTTCAAAAACATTTTTTGGGCGCATTTCCAGAAACCAAAAAACATTTCAAAAACTTTTTGTCCAAAACTTCCCTCAACGACGCTCGACGGTTCCAAAAATTCCCTCCACAATCGAGATAATCTTCCATCGATTCACCACTCGAAAACTTCCCTCCACAACCGAGATATACAGAGCACGTGAAATACCCACTGCTCCTCCATAAACAACAAGGGTTTCGCTCCATTTTTCCGCCATTAGCGCCGACCAAGAAGAACCGACGTAACTCGACTAAGAAATCGAAGAATTAGAGTCGTTTGGAATCGATTCGACTAGTATTCAGGTTTGTTTTACTGATTCTTAACTTAATTTATGAAACCCATGGATTATTTGATGTTATGGAGATATTATTGTTAATGAGAATGAAACCCTATGGGAACGAAATGTTTTTACCCTGTTCATGCTTATGTGGAGAAATCAGGGTGGTTAGCTAGTGTATTCGTCGGTAGTGATATGGTGGACTTCTACGTTAAACTGTTGTGCTTGAATGATGCAGCAAAGGTGTTCGACGAAATTCCTGAGAAGAACACTGTGTGCGTCAATGCGCTATTGTCAGGCTATGCAGAGGCTAAGATGTGGGGAGAAGGGATTGAGCTTGTTAGGAGGATGCCTAAGTTGTGTTTGGAATCTGTTCGATAGAATTAGGCAAGGAGATTCATGCAAGCATTGTGTTCAGAGTTTGTTGATTGAAGCCTATTCAGTAGGAAGTAGATGTTAATCAGCGAGATTTTATTTGATTATTGCGCATCAGCATTAAAGTATATCTATATTAGCATAAATATAGTAAATCGTTAGCATAAATTAAAATTTCTTTGGTACATATAATATATGTTGTTTCTGCATAAATATTTAGGGCGGTGAGCATAAACAAACGTAATGGTTAGCATAAAATACGATATTCATATGCATAAAATGAAAATATTCTGAAAAGTTTTGTGTGTTACTGGTATGCATAAATTTTGATAATGATATGCAAGAAATATGATAGTTATATGCATAAATTTAGTGAAAAAATTGCATGCGTACTAAGTGAATATTCTAAAAAAGCAGGAACATCGGGAGGTAAAAGAAAGAGGAAGAGAACATAAATAATATAAATGTGTGCATAAATTTTGAGAAAGGTAAGCATAAATATTTTTGCCACAATACTAACTGAGTGTCTGCGTTCATGAAAGTTTTAATATTGGTATGCACACCTTTTTTTTCGTGTGCCTTTTTTTATAAGCGTAAGCATAAAATATTTTATATATTAGCATAAAAATATGAAATAGTAAGCATAAATTGTTTGTCCATTGGTACATATTATTTTGGATTTTTGTGCATAATTAATATTGGTGGTGTGCATGATCGAAAGGTTAGCATAAAAAGATTGAGTCAAATGCAAAAAATGTGTGCATAACTTGATCGAAAGGTTAGCATGAAATTATATACTTGTGTGCATGATTTCTGAGAAAGGTAAGCATAAATCAAATTGTAACGGTAAAATATGAGAAATATGAATTATTTCTTGAAGGGGGGACTTACATCCAAAAAAATCTGCATAAATTCACATAGAATATAATATACATAAACAGATAATCAGAAAATAGGAAAACACAAAAATCGAATAAAACAAACGAAATGAGCAAAATTGCCCAAGAACAATGAAGGCCCATCCAAAATCAATCTTTATGTGTACACATCAGATTCATTCTAACAAAAGAAACAATCGGGGTCAAAAGAAACACGACTCTGTCATTCCGATTCGGACATGTATGAAAAGTTCACAAGATGAGCATAAACACATAACATCATGAGCAATGGCGGAGCCAGAATTTTATTTCCACGGATGCTAAATGTCGGCGGCTAAATGATGAGTAGTTACTAACACATATAATACTAATATTTAATAATTGTATAAAATATTTTTAAATACTATACAACAAACAAGATGCTAAAACCTAAATATTATATTCATAATTTTTATTTTTCTCTAATACATATAATGAAATATTTATAGAGAAAAACTTAACTAAAGATGAATTAAGATTTAAAAATAAAATAAAAAATACATTAGCATTATATGGTAATTGGATTTAGAATTCAATAACTAATGATAATAATGAAAACTGAATAACTAGGAATTGACTTTGAGACTTACAGTTAATAAAAATAAATGTATGTGACGATTTTAATTAAATATATTGAGACTTACATGCTACGAGCAAGGATCGAACTAAAGGGAACGATCAACTGCGCTACTACACACAATATTATTAAGGTGGAAAGAGAATAATATGATATATTTCAGGGATGCTATAGCACCCCTAAGCCCTATGCTTGCTCCGCTACTGATCATGAGCATAAAGATGTAAAACTCGAACATGGCAGCGAAAATGGGTGGAGAGAGAAAATCTGAAGTTGAATTAAAAGAAGAGGAGTTTACAAAAATACCCTTAATGAGCTAGATTTTCTCCTTTTTTGATTTATTTTTAAATGCTTTTGAGGATAAATGAGAGCCTTAGATTTGCGAAATGAAGGGACGAGATTGGTTCTCGTATCTCTTTTAAGATTTGGTTCTCATAATATCCATTCCCCATATATATATATATATATATATATATATATATATATATATATATATATATATATGGGGAATGGATATTATGAGAACCGATCTCGTCCCTTCATTTCGCAAATCTAAGGCTCTCATTTTATCTCCAATACCATTTAAAATTAAATCTAAAAAGGAGAAATTAGCCTCATTAAGGGCATATATGTCAATTTCTATTCTATTTTTACCTACCCCTCCAACAATTGTATCCAATCTTAATTGAAGTCCAGAGAGCTGTTCCAGCTGCGCGTTCCTTCTTCAAGAGAATTTCGTCGTCCAGCATTTCTTCCAAAAGAAGTATTGGAAGTTGATTATTTACGGTGGGTTTCGAATTTCTATGTTTCTTAAGTCATCTAAGCTCATTTTCCTTGTCTATTTATCCCGATTAATGCTGATTTTGAAGATTGATTTCTGCACTATTTTCAAATTTTCACAAAATATGCAGAACAACAAATAATAGTACTGGTTTTCGAAAATTTCTAGTACAATATTTGAAGAATGCTTTGTTTGGTTCAAAATCGAGAAAGCTCATTGTCATTCAATAATTTTTTAGTTACATTTTTTTCGATTTTTACGGTAGTAGTCGTTTTTCCAAGTGATTAGGGTTTCTCTTGTTTATTTATGAGATGTATGTATCGATTAAGTATTGTTTTTATGTTGTAGATTCACTATTATAATTTTTGCATACGTAAGTACAATGTTCATGCATATGTATTTGTTAGTTTATGCTGATACTGTGTAGTATTCATGCATGCAGTTTGTGGAATGGTTGAACCGTTACAGTCAATTGTGTCTCTTGAATCTGATGAATCCATTTACATTCATGATTGCCCGGCCGAATTGAAACTGTATGTTAGACGAAAATTTGTTACTCTTGATGAGGCTGAAATTTTCTATAGAGACTACGGAGGTTTGTGTGGTTTCAATATCCGTAAGTGGTCGATAAGTTGAAGCCTCAGAGGAAGGATGCGGCATTGCGTGCTAAGTTGAAGCCTCAGAGGATGTGTCGGAAATGCAACCAGATGGAAATCACGATTCAAGAAACTGCCCTAACGTTAAGGATGTAGAATATTCCCGTTAAGTTTTGGCAGACCTTAGTAGAGACCTATGCACTGAACCATTTGCATTATTTGGACTAATTTGTATTAACTGAATCGATTTACTTCATGTTATGTTATTTTCATGCATACCACCATTAGGTTTTATGCTTATGTTTTATGATTTTCATGCATATATACTATACCTCTCAAGTTCAACATTTATGGTACTGATTATGTTCAAGGTTTTATATATCATGCATACCGTATTGATGTTTCATGCATTTGTTTTATGACTTCATGCTTATCTATATATGTTAAGGTTTTATATTTCATGCATATCGTATTGCATTTTCATGCTTATGTTATGTATTTTTTTTGCATATCCATTTTTTTCCTACAAGATTGTTTATATATCTGCATAGTCCCCAATTTTTTTTGGCATAAAAAACAAGTTATAAATGAATAACTTAGAATACTTTAATATACCAAAAGAAGTTTTCGACTACATTTGTTCCACCACTTAATCCTTAAAAAACATAAACACCATCATAAGTTCTAAGTTTTTCCTACGAAATTTTCCAAACCAAAGAGTCGCACAACCCAACATTCTAACTATCAAGCATTTCTTTAACACATTCTTTAGAATCAAGTTCATTCTCATCGGCATGACCAACATCCTCTTCTTCCACTGTCTCCTTCATTTTGTTATCATCGAAATTGACTATGCTCAAGCAATACCGCATCCTCAAAAGCTTAATTTGCTTCACACCTTTCCTCAAAAATCCCGTGTCCCAGTTGATTATGTCACCCTTGAACGTCTCCATATGTCTCATCAAATACACTCCTGCAAGAAATAATTCATATTTATCAGATTTTACCGTTACAAATTGATTTATGCTTACCTTTCTCAGAAATCATGCACACAAGTATATAATTTCATGCTAACCTTTCGATCAATTAATGCACACATTTTATGCATTTGACTCAATCTTTTTATGCTAACCTTTCGATCAAGTTATGCACACCAGCAATATTAATTATGCACAAAAATCCAAAATAATATGTACCAATGGAAAAAAAAAATATGCTTACTATTTCATATTTTAATGCTAATATATAATATGTTTTATGCTTACGCTTACAATAAAAAGGCAAATGAAAAAAAAGGGTATGCATACCAATATTAAAACTTTCATGAACACATACACTCAATTTCATGCTAATAATCCACAAGATTCATGCATATCAATGAAACCGGGATAGAAAAAAACAAGGGTTTTATATGAAATACAAACAACAAACCATTCGATGAAATACCGAAATGTGACTCTCAATCTTCGATGTCTGAAATCCACAAACAAACCATTTTCCATCCAAATATCAGTAATACTTACCTTAATCGATTGTGTTTTGCCAAAATCAAAATCAACAAACCAAATAGATTCACAGGAGCATGAAATTGACAACGAAACAACTATTATCGGAAACAACTATTTCGTTGATTAAGGGGATTTGTAGTCGATTTTCAACCAAAACACGAAACAACTATTTATCGGAAAGGTTGTCTCTGCAAATCTTTCTAGTTTCTCCTCTAAAACACAAAATCATCCATGGGTAAACTTAATTAACAAATGAAAACATGAAACATACATTAAATTTCGTCGATTAAGGGGATTTGTAGTCGATTTTTAACCAAAACACGAAACAACTATTTCTCGGAAAGGTTCTCTGCAAATCTTTCTAGTTTATCCTCTAAAACACAAAATCATCCATGGGTAAACTAAATTAACAAACGAAAACATGAAACATACCTGAAATTTCGTCGATTAAGAGGATTTGTAGTCGATTTTCAACCAAAACTCGAAACTACTATTTACAAAGATTATCCTTCTCTCTGCAAAACTTTCTAGTTTGTGGAGGGTATTTCACGTGCTCTGTATATCTAGGTTGTGGAGGGAAGTTTTCGAGTGGTGAATCGATGGAAGATTAGCTCGGTTGTGGAGTGAATTTTTGAAACCATCGACCGTCGTCGAGGGAAGTTTTGGATGAAAAGTTTTTGAAATGTTTTTTGGTTTCTGGAAATGCTCTCTTATCGCTTAGGAATGGATATATAGGAAATGTTTTTGAAAGGTTTTTGGTTTGAATACCCATTTTGCCCTTGTCTCTTATTATTTTTTTTAAAGAAAGAAGGGATTGATATTGTCCATTAGATTAGAACCGATCAATGCTTAGGATCGGTTCTCTTATCTCTTTTAAAGGTTGGATCTCTCTAGATCCATACCACATATATATATATATATATATATATATATATATATATATATATATATATATATATATATAGGAAATGGATATTATGAGAACCAAGTTTCATATGAGATACGAGAACCGATCTCGGCCCTCCATTTCGGCGATCTAAGGCTCTCATTTATTCTCCAAAGCGAATTAAAATTAAATCAAAAAAGGAAAAAATCCCTTCATTAAGGGTAAAATAGTCAAATTGCCTATTCTTTTTACCAACCCCACTTCTTTCTTCCTTCACCACAAACCCTTTTTCACAAACCTTATTCCTCCAGATGCTCCAACGAGAAACTGCGACGCCGATTTCTTGCTCCAACAAATTTCTTCGAAGTTGATTATTGAAGGTGGGTATCGATTTTTTATGTTTCTTACGTCATCAATGTTCGTTTTTCTTCTCTATTTCTCCCGATTAATTCCGATTTTGGAAGTTTTTTTTTTTGTACTTTTTTTATTTTTTACATTATATGCAGAATTTGAAGTAATATTAATCATTTTCCTTGGGCATTCTAGTATAATATTTGAGAAATGCTTTCTGTTTTTCATAATATGCTTTTTTTTTACGTAAGTTTCTATTCTACTGGTTTATTGGGTAAAAAATGGAGATATACGTGTTTGTGTTTTTGAAGAATGAGATGTATGTATATATGAACTATTGGATTTTTATCTTGTAGATTAACAATTTTAATTGCGTGAGAAGTTCGTAAAATGTTTATGCATATCTATTTGTTAGTTTATGCCTGATACGATGACATATTCATGCATTCAGTTTCTGGAATGGTTGAACCGTGTCAATCAATTGTGTCTCTTGAAACCGATGAATCCATTTATATTCTTGATTGCCCGGATGAATTGAAACCGTATGTTGGACGCAAATTTGTTAATCTTGATGATGCCGAAAATTTCTATAGAGACTACGGAGGTTTGTGCGGTTTTGATATACGTAAGTGGTCGATAAAACGGCATGTTGATGGGTCTATTATGCGTAGATATTTAGTGTGCAGTAGAGAAGGGGAGAAATACTGCGATGTTGATAATATTAATTCGAAGAAAACAAAGCGAAGGTTTAATTCTAAACGGTCATCTTGCTTTGCACGCGTTGTATTTAAATCTCACCCCGAAGGTTTTGTAGTTGATTTATTTCACATTTTGTATCTTGCAGGCACATTTTGAAGGTGTTCAAGAATTCCAACATAAGTTGTGTTCCAGTGTCGTATCTCGTTGGGGTAGAAATGTGTCTTTCAAGCGATTTGATGAGTTGCGGGATAAAGGGAATGTCGGTCATTCTACTGCAGATGCCACAAAGAAGTTGTTGGATGTAGTATTCAAATGTGCTTCATTGGTTGCCGCCAACCCTGGACGAATGAACGAACTCATTTGTGATTTTGATGATTTGGTCACCAAATATCAAATTGAAGATGAAGGTGGTTCAAGTAGTAAGGTTAATCAAAACACGTTTGAAAGTTTTTATGGATCACATATCCGTGAAGATGTCGAAGTTATGCCACCGGATCAAGTCAAAACGAAGGGATCGGGCAGTAGGCTACATTCCAAGAAGGAGGCGGCATTGCGTGCTAAGTTGAAGCCTCAGAGGATGTGTCGGAAGTGCAACCAGATGGGACATCATGATTCAAGAAACTGCCCTAATGTTAAGGATGTAGAAGATTCCTCATAAGTTTTTATGCTGAACTTACTAGAAAACTGTGTAATGAACCATTTCCGTGATTTTTCTCTGTTTTGTAGTAACTTTATCTGTTTATTTCATCTTATAATTATTTCATGCACACACCGGTTATTTCTTCTGCTTATGGTTAATGAATTTTATGCATATCAAGTTTGGCCTTTATGGTACTGGTTATGTTCAATGTTTTATATATCATGCATACCCAATTGATGTTTCATGCTTATGTTGTGTTTTTTTTTTCTGACTTCATGCTTATCAATATATTCGAGTTTATATATTTCATGCATATTCAATTGTAATTTCATGCTTATGTTATATATTGTTTATGCATATACGTCCTAAGTATGATCCAATTATGACTCCCTAAATTAGAATTCATTTAATATATCAAAAGACCTTTTTCATTACATTGATTCCAATTCATATTCCTTAAAAAACTTAACATCATCAAAAATACTAAGTGTATCCAACCAAATTATCTAGACAAAACCATCTCACAAACCAAATTTCTAACTATCTAGCAATTCTTTGACACATTCTTTTGAATCAACTTCATTCTCATCTGCATGCCCCACCGCCTCTAGTTCAACCGTCTCCTTCATTTTGTTGTTATCAAAATTAACTAAGCTCAAATAATACCGCATCCTCAAAAGCTTTATCTGTTTGACACCTTTCTTTAGAAATCTCGTGGCCCAGTTCTTAAAATCACCCTTGAAGGTCTCCATGTGTCTCATCAGATAAACTCCTGCATAAAATCAATCTTATTTATTAAGTCTTACTTTAGCAAATATTTTTATGCTTACCATTCTAATATTTATGCACACAGTATTATTATTTTATGCTACTATGAATAAGTACTATTTTTGGCATACAATCGGATTGTGTTTATGTTAATTTGATTAAGTATTATGGGGGCAAATTTATTATGCTTACCATTCGACTATTTTATGCACACATACTCTTTATTTTATGCTTATGAAATAATACCTGAATCGAAAACTTTCGTTCGGTTCCCCCACACTGGAATGATCATTTCGCACTCGCATTTCTCTACCAGCTTTGCACGGCTTGTGCATTTTGTCTCCTTCAGGTATTGGGACAACAGATATGTCTAACAACAAATAAAAATATAGGCCAATCAAACTATTCGGTCATATAATGTTCAATTTGTAGATGACGAAAAAAAAATTCCAATATAACTCAAGATTTTGCTCACCAAATCATTGGGTATGTGTCCATACTTCACTTTCATATCAATGCTTTTGTGATCCGTCGTATTGTCAATTTTATGCATATGTATAACTGTGTTTATGCACATTTATTTATGCTACCGAAGGGATTAATTTATGCTTACACAGTTTTAACTTTATGCTTATATACGCGATTACTAAACTGAATATCACAGAAGAAATTATCAAATAAATTGTGCTTATGCAATATACTGTTTATGCAAACAATACCAAAATAAAACCTAATCAACATTTACAAATACCTGCGTCCATAGTAGCACCGTTTCAAGGTTTATTTATGCTTCCGAAGGGATTAATTTTTGCTTACACAGTTTTAACTTTATGCTTATATACGCGATTACTAAACTGAATATCACAGAAGAAATTACCAAATAAATCGTGCTTATGCAATATACAGTTTATGCAAACAATACCAAAATAAAACCTAATCAACATTTACAAATACCTGCGTCCATAGTAGCACCGTTTCAAGGTTTATGCAAAGCTCGACTTTTCGATTACCCGAAATAAACACAACGAAATTATCCAGACAAACAAATCTCACTTCCACTCGAATCGATTCCGATCGAGAACCAATCGATTATCGAGACAAAATTTTCCCCAAATATCGGACAAAAATTTTCCCCAAAATTTTCCAATCGATTATCGGACAAAATTTTCCCCAAATATCGGACAAAATTTTCCCCAAAATTTTCCGGTTGATGAATGGGTAGAACATGGGTCTCGAAATTCATTAAATTAGCGAGACAAACAAACCTCAATTCCACTCGAATCGAGTATGTCGAAGTGTAACAACGACGAAATGCTCGCCGGTGCGTGGGAATTGCTCGGGCTGCGGTTTTTGTATATTTTCGGGAAGTGGCGGCGGTTGCGGGAAGTGGAGGCGGTTGGCGGGGAGGTTGCGGTGGACGACGGCGGTTTTCGGAGGCGGGGTAGTGGTCGACGGCGGTTTTCGGAGGCAAAGAAGAGAAATAGACGCGCGATTCTTTTTGGCGGAGACAACAAGAAAACTTTTGAAATGTTTTGATTTGTAGAAATTGCCCCCAAAAAAACACACATTTCCCTCTACCAATTATACCCTTTTCCCTATTTTTAGTTTTTTTTTAAAAAACAAAGGATTAATATTGTGCGTTAGATTAGACCCGATCAACGTACAAGATCGGTTCTCATATCTTATATGAGGGATGGATCTCCCTAGAACCATACCCTATATATATATATATATATATATATATATATATATATATATATATATATATATATATATATATATATAAAAGAGGAGGTTCAAATGCGAATTATGTGAACGTGTGAACACTGCACTAATGTACTGCATTTTAAAGGCAAAGATACTGCATTTTAAAGTGCAGTATATTTATCTTTAAGTGCAGTACGTAAATTGCAATACGTTTGTCTTTAAAGTGCAGTGTTCACACGTTCACACGATAATGGTTGTTCACACGGGAACCATATATATATATATATATGCAAGGATATAGTGTTAGGGTTTTCCATACACATAAGTTCAGAATTGTTTATGGAAACCGGAAGCCTCAAAATATATTGATACAACAATGTGTAGACGGTTTATGTCCAGATTTTTTAGACAATTGCATTACCAATTCAGGTAGTTGAATAATCAAGAATTGAATGGCTTGTTAATGTGTATGATTGGAGTACATTCCTTCTTAATCTTATGCTTATTTACTAAATGTGAATACAGTATAACTGATCTCAAACTTGATTTAGTATATATTCATATTTTCTTGGTTTCTCATTAGTTAATGATTTGGCTATAGATACAATTAGATGGTGGACACCCGACTTGTTTCGCCATGAGAGGCAAAAGAAAGATGATTTGTTTCATCTGGGCTGCATTTTGTTTTACTGCCTTATTAATGGTAGAATTACCTACGATAGCAACCGACTTGAAAAAGGTCTCAGAATTACACAAGGCAGACTTGACTAAGGGACCGCATATACCTTAATGAAAAATACCAAAAATGATTTTAACGGTATATCGTAATTTTTATTTAAGTCTTTCGGTACGATAATAGTATAGACTTTTATATACCACAATATATCAATGCATACTCCATATGGAATAATCGGTATATATTGAAACTTCGATGTACCAATATATCTGGTGCTAAAAACCAATTTTAGTTAACTGAAGTCGAAAACGTTCATATACGAAATGAGGGGTGCTATATTTGTAAATAAATTTGCCGAAATTTTAATAAACATAAATTAATTCAATTTATTTTAAAAAATATTAATTATAAATCCTTTTTAATTTTATATCACCTTATCAATTATATTATATGCAAGCATTATTACGATGAGAAAAATAATAAGATATTCATATCTTAACATTCACTAAAAAAAATACTCATTTAGTATTTTATATAATTCGATAGGAAGGGAAATATAAACAATCGATAATTTGAAAGGTTGAGATTTAATTATTAAAATATAATGTTTTATATTCTTTAAAATTTAATCAGCCATGTATATGTCGATTGTTATGGGTTTTTTTTATTGAACTTTCCTCAATCTATCAGAATACTTATTGTTTTAAAGGTTTAAAAAAAACTTAGATTCAATTTTGTCTAATTTAACGATATATTGCTATACAAAAATTCGATACAGTATATTGATAAGATAGTACAATATCAGTATTGGAAACTTTCAATACCTAATATCGGTATATCGAATGGTACAGTACGATAACGGTATGGAGATTGGTCATATCGTAATTTTTAGTAGAATATACGATACGACAAAAAAAAAAGCTCAGTATACCGTACCGACCCACCCCTAGACATAACCCCTTTCTTTGTAGGGCATTTTCCAGAAATAGTTTACCAACTCCCATAATTAATACACAATACAACTCAAATAAGTTATAAATTTTTGAATTCTTCTAACATTCAATAAATACACTTAATGATGTTTAGCAATATATTTTATACCAACACATTCTTATATTTTATAGTTATTGTTAGTTTACTATTTCTTATGTCCCATAGAAAGTGTCTTGATTTCCTTTTTAAGCCGTTTCATAGAAAATATCACGTTTCTAAAAAAAAGTGAAGAATGTGTGGCCTAAAATTAACAAGCTAAAAGTCAAACACGCAATATAAGTTTCTTAATCTCCGTACCCCATAGAAAGGATACACTTTTTTATGGGACGGAGGGAGTACTAACTTCTATTAATAATTTGAACATTTGAATTTCAAGGCCAAAGTTGATTTATGTACTTAAGCATCCTCTGTTTTGGAGTGTTGAGATGGACAGGGGATCATCTGCCCCATATTTTGGTGGACCACTTGGTGGCCCACCAATCACGCGGCGCCACGCGTGTATTGGTGGGCCATGTTTGTATCACTACATGACACATGTGCTCACCTTCTTGGTGGGACATGTAATGGGTCATGTATTGGGGCAGAAGATCCCCACTCGTTGAGATGCGGTTGTCCTTTCTCTGCGAAATGAGTGATTGGTTGGAATAGGAAGCACAATCATCATTAGAAGCACAATCACCAACAACTCTCTTGTCATCAGTAGAAAAACTTGGTCTTTCTTCTGTCGATAAGCGTAAAGGATGCAAGTCATTGTTACATCATTTAATTCTTGGCACTTGTTTAGCTATAGAGCTTACAATAGCTATATCCTCCTAGTTTTACTAAGAGTTATACGGAATCATTTGAGTCACTACTATAAATTTTCTCATGCTGTTAAGTTTACACAAGTTTTTTTTTTACTTTTCACTATTCACTAACTAATGCTTTTTAGTCTTTACTAGTGCCGCACCCGTGCATTGCACGGCTATGAATGTTCAATTGTCTAAAAAAAGACATAATAAATGATTCTAAACCACAAAATAGTTATCCGTAATAGGACATAATAATTTTAACTTTGCACAACCGAAATAAAGATTAATGCGTTAATATAATTTTTCAAATATGGGAATATTTTAAAAAATAAACATATTGAACCATACACAATCAGTTATTTTAAACTTGTAGAAGTACAAACACTAGACTACAAAATAAAATGTCTAGTGATACAAAAAACAACACTAATAGAACATTTGAAATATATTGCCTCCAATAAATTCCTATCTAGCACCAATATGCTCCAGTAATCAATAATTGCAGTTCAATTTTCAAACAATAATTAGGGAATGGCTGGATTAGCATTCTCTATATCATATCCCACATGAACTTTATCTGATTCTTCATGGTTCTCTGCAAAATAGATATACAAAAGATCCTACATGATATTTTTACTTAACGTTTTCCACTCGAAGAGGCAGCATAATCGTTAATCACATATTATCATTTTATTTTTCTCTAGATGCAGTAATTTTATTTTGTTTTTGCATACTCATAACTAAGTCAAATTTTCATAAATATTTTTACCATTTGAACTGAGAAAGTCAATAAGTGATATCCAGCTCGAACCTTTAAAATAATTATTATTTGATTTTGTACATGTTAAGTTTCCACACTTCATTATCCCATATCTATTTCCTATACGCGTCCTGCTACTTTTTATCGCATTATCCTCACTCTTAGATTAATCTTTTAAGAGCCGGTATCAAATACTTGTTTCGTCTTCATTTCATGTTTTATAGTTTGAAGAGGGCCCAATTAAAATCCATCTTGTTTTTTATGATAACATAATATTCTATAAATAAACCCTGAAGTATCTCCCGATCTCAAAAGATAATTTTTTTTTCAGGAGAAGGTAAATTTTCAAGATTGGGATTTATTCATGGAATATTATGTTATCATCAAGAAACAAGAAGGATTTGATTCGGGGAATCTTCAAGTCAAAGGTCATGAAATGAAGACCAAACAAGTATTCGACTATGGGTCTAAAGAAATGCACGAAGAATACCAGACATCTAATTATAAGAATGAGGATACTGCAAGAAAAAACAGGAGAACACGTAAAGGAAAGAGATATGGCAGAACAAAAGTCGGAAACTTAACAACTACAAAATCAAATAAGAATGATTTTAAAGGCTGGAACTTAACATCACTTATCAACTTTATCAGTTGAATTGGTAAAAATACTAATGAAAATTTGTCTTAATATAATGCGGCATCAATTATGTATGATGAGTATGTAAAATAAAATAAATTGCTACATCCAAAGAAAAAAATGATAATATGTAATGCATGGCTATGCTATATCTTTAAGAGGTAAATGTTAAGTAAAAATAGAGTATAATGAAATTAATAACAATCACATAAATTAATATGAAAGAATACCACAAATTTATTCAAAGAAAGGATTTAAACAACAAAATAGAAACAAACACAATCACTTACTTTAAACTTCTACAAATCCAAGGAACAAAGTACCAAACAAATACGTCCATTAATATAAAGACAACAGTTTAACAACATTTGCAATAACCACATACTCGGTCGAACACTAATCCTCTTCGTGACCAATATTGTTATTCAACAAAGGCAACTCAGTCTTCAAACATTCATTAACACCAAAGATCTCGACGAAAATATGTGTATCAGAACGAGGATTAAATGTCAAAAAATTGTTCAACGTCACATCATTTTCACGCAAAAAGCGAGCCCAACCATGTTTAATACACCAAATACCATTCGCATCCAGTTCTACCTTGCAGTTCCATTGTCCAAAGAAGGTCTCCAAAACAATATTTTGAAACTGGATCGATTGAAAAAAGGTTCCAAACTCAGATGGAAAAGCCTATATACAATATAAACAATAACCAACATTATTCCACAATTTTCATAGTCAAACAAATCATATATTTAAAAAAACGTATAAAACAACATTGTATAGCAAATGCGAGATGCCTCACTGGTGACTTTTCTTCAGTTCTCGAACCTACTATTACCCTAACGGAGAACTACGAGATTAATTTTTGACCGACTAAAGCATAAAAAAATAAGCAAAGCAATGGAAGAAATAAATTTATAGATTACTAAGTCCGAGATATTCACGTATTTATCATCGAATCCTTCTTTCAATAGCTGACAAAACCCCTCATAAAACAGTGCACGTGAACCTCTGACAGTCAACATTTATAGAACTGAAACATAATACACGAAATAGAAATAGCACAATTAGAACTTATAATAAAAACCAAATAAACAAAACAGCACCCCAAAACAATTAAATACAACACAATTGCATCAAATTTATAGGCTAAACACAAACATATAGAACAACGAATCAATTAATTGTAGAATCAACAATTGACTGTCGACATACATCTAATACCGAGTAATTGGTATAATAATTCGGATAATAAAACATAGAATAACCAGAAATTAATTTATTTTAATTTTCATGTCACATATCTAAAGTTAAATATGACACAACCACAATTAAGAAGTAACGGCGCACATATTCATAAAAACCCACAAGAAGCAAAGCATAAAAGATGCTCCTCTCTAAAGAGAGCACCCAAATTTCCAGACCAATTTCATGGAATACATTTAAAAAATTATGGAATACCCATATTTCTGATTGACGCCTTAACCTCAATTACAAAAAAACATAATATTATCCGTAATGAATAAATAAATTAAAACAAACATAACATAATATTTAAACAAACTAATATGACAGATCTTCCCTGAAACGTAACAGGTCGAAAGATTATAGGATCTAATATCACAAATCTTCCATGAAACAAAAAGGAAAAAAGGAATACGAAAATTATAGCATCTGTTCGTTTCACATATCAATACAAATACAATAAGTAACGAACGAAAATGAAACACAAACATACCTTGAGAAGAACCAGCCGGCGCAGCAGCAATTCCTTGAAACTGTCGGAAGCCTTAAAGGGAAAAAAACCCTAGGGCCTTTTCAACCACTTATATATATAAATAAATATATGCACAAACCTAATAAATAAATGTATATATATATATATAATGAATATGAATATTGGGCCTCATAAAATGATAACATTATGATGTATCATGCAAGAAAAGAATTGGCCTACTGGATCCGAAAATAGCCCACCAAACATGTATAATTATAGCTCTATTTTATTAAGAATATATCTAGAAAAATTAATAAATATATCTCTATTTCCAATCTTCCATGTAATAAATATTATTAAATAAGACATAGAGTTTTAAAAAATTAAATAATCATTTTGAATTTTAATATTATTTGAAGACTATAAAATTTAATAATAATCCAAACTGCATAGGTATCTAAATATAAATAATTTGTTTTATTAAGTAAGGATTTCCGGATAAAATATATGTAATTTATTTGTAATACTATATACTATACTATATATTATGTGACAACAACAATGTAGTAAATATGCTGACGATACAAAGCACAAAATATAAATATTAATTCATGCTCAAAATACAAACTAAAATAAACAAAATACACAAGCTACAAATATACAATATATACTAAAAACTACAAAATACTACTACTAATTGAAAATAAAAACCTTAACTAAATTACATAATAGATATTAAACTGGATGTGTACGGTATCATGATGCTGGAATATATACTACCTCTTTTATGCATCTTTCCGAAAATCGTCATCGTCCTCATTCGAATATTATACATATAGACGAGATTCGAAACACGAAGAACAACTACACCATTAACAAAAGTAAGCGGTTCCATGAACGGCGTATTTGTAAACTTAAATAACTTCCTCTTTAGTCCACAAAAGAGAACATGATCCACATCATTAAATGCATACAAACTTGCAGTAAACTCAAGCTTCCAGATCGGTTCATAAGGTTCACTTAAAATCCATAGATGCAACCCATGTTCAGAAAGTACAACATAGTGAAGGCATCCTTCCGATTTACCAATACACATCTCCGGAAAGAATTCATTAAACAAACTACCTGGAAGCGGATATGCAATAAGATAAGCTAAATCACGACGACAATCGAACATCAAAATTCCATTTTGATAGGTCAACCAATATATAACACCATCAAGTTCAACTGCTCTTCCTTTAATCTTATCATAAAGACATACACATTCAGCAATCGATCTCACCCACTGCTTGCTAACGGAACAATAAACGTTAAAGATAAATCTACAATCAACACCATCCTCCATAATAGTACGGACATCAACCAAGCTGAACTGGAAAACACCATTGATTATACGATCATGAAGAACAAAACCCAAATTAGATAGAAAAGGAAAGCTATCAGGAAAAGGAATAGGCACAACATGTCGGAGAGTAGGATTGCAAATATAGATTTTATGCGGCATACTCGGCAAATAATTACGGCAACACAATATCCCACACGTTGAAAACAAAACCATAACAGGTTCACCAATGAATTTCAACACACCAGAACGAAGCATCGGGATATCATCAGAGCATGAAACATAAGATACACTTCGCGAATCATCTGTTACCATCCAACCTATAATATCTTTAAAAAAGAAACCAGAAATTTTACCACACAACTTTAATTGCCACGTTGCAAAGAAAGATGTGCATATTAGATCATTCCATCCCCTACTTACCACTTTCAATGAATTTAGTTCATCACCAGTCAAACGTCCCAGAACATTTTGAAGAAGGTTTTCATCTTCATACCATTGCATAGGAACACTTTTCAATTTCTTAAATTGAATCTTCATAGTCAACAGTTTCTACATGTAAGATTCATAGGAAAGTAGATAAATAAATGCATGCAGGAAAAGAAGAACAAATCATTGAAATATTAAAAACTAATCCAACTATCCGATCCTACTATGTATATTGCACCGAAGAAGATTATGAAGTTTGGTCTTCTTCTATGTTAATATCCACAGCAACACATAAGAAAAAATAAACTCTGTTAATGCAAATATATAGATAAATATACAGAAGCAAAGTGCAGCAGCAGTGTTACTCAGTCCTTATAGTACAATCACATTACCCCTAAACTAAGGGAAACTTTTTGAATAATGGCCTATAAACGAAGCCATACCTTATTTGCAAAACCAACAACTAATGCTAAAAAGTAATATATATAACTATATAGGATAAGTTTCCCGATCTAAAATTTAACATAGAACTACATATCCTACAAATAAATATAAATAGTCATTGAGGTAAACATATGGATGAACGTGCATACATAGTTATTAATTAATAGATATATTCTACATAAAGATTACATTCAAAATTAAATTAATTATTATTACTCCTAAATACAGATTGTATTAACAAAACACACACCATTTTTTTGAAAAAAAAAGCATCACAAGTTTATCACATATAATTAACCATTACTCTAATTTAAAAAAAATACATAAAAACCACATATATAAAAAAATGAATAAGACAAAAACAAATTGAAAGTATACATCAATGTAACAAAATAATAACTTATAATAAATTCTAAGATAACACCTACAAAAAAAGAAGCCGAAATTTGTTAAACTGAAAAAAGAAGTACCATCCCTAATTAAAACATTAATCGTCAATTATCTAATGAAATTAAATAAAAATCCAATCAATTAACAGAAAAGCCTAAATAGAATCGATCGTCAAAAGTACGATCCGGTATCAAAGTAAAATTCAAAACGTCACCAACTTTCAGACCCTGAGAACTACAAAAACTATACCACCCCGTCGAAAAACGACAATAGATACCATTTTTTCTACGCGGCTTCAATGCAATTTTCCACTCCACACCCGACGAGTCTATTATAATTGCCTCCGTCTGATGGCCAAGACCATTACTGTCCAAGAACTTCATGCTAATACCCTGATAGAAAACAGAATATATTAACAATTAAAGGATAAATGTAACTGAAGAAGCAATAAGATAACACTAAAATACTCACAGGTTTTGCCCTTTTATCAACATGTGAGAAACACAAAACCCTGACAAATGAAAGACAGACATCATCTGGACTATTATCAGACACAACATAATTAAGAGATGCACGTCTTTCTACCGCACTTAAAGATGAAGAGCATGAGTAACGATCACCAATCTTAGTTTCTTTTAAACCAACTCCACTATTTTTGTTGAACTCCTTCTGCAGAAAATGAATACACTTGCTGTTGAAATCCATCCCTTCAAGACCAGGCAAACCATACACTCCATACTTACGACTACGAACGACAGGAGTCTGGAAGTTCATATTAACATTACAACAATTACTATCTACGAATAATTTTACTCACACTCAAACAAACAAACCATAAAAATACATAAATTATAAAAGGACAATACAAGTAGTAAAATAACCATATTACCTATAACTGCAATGCCCCACTCTTCCAATAACAATTCTCAACCATATCATTATTGAAAACTATAACCTTATAGGACAAATTAGCAACACGTTCAAAAATGAGAAAATTCCCAACATACAAATCATGAGACTCCACAAATGCAGGCCAACCATCAGCTAAATAACAATAAGGGATTTCCACATCAAGTTGAAACTGAACAGGAAAAGTGCCAGTAATAGATTTAAGTTCTAAAGTCCGATCCGAGCCTTCTCGTAACTCTTTTGAAACAACCCACGGTAATAACTACAACCAAACAAAATAGAGTTAAAAATTATATAAAGACAAAATCTGAATTAGACTTGAAAAGCCTAAAAATACTAACCATTTTCACAAGCAAACCATAAACCATAAACCTAAAGAACCGAACGGGTGCTTTCCCTGCATTTCAACTACCTTCCAAATAATTCTTTTCACAAGTTCATAAATCAAATATTGATACCCTATAATGCAACTCAGAGATAATTTCAAAATCCAAAAAGTAGCCATCCTTCAAATCATGAGCTGCCACAAATTCCTCCCAGCCACATTTGAAATAGATTAAATCAGAAATGTCTTCTAAACGAACACTCCACTTCCCCAACATAGTTTCCAGAGTCGCCCAACGACCCCTACCATATCCAAGTTCATCGGCAACTGAAATTGCCAAAGGCTATAAATCACAACAAATTAGCTATACAAATAATTATAATAAACATTACATTTAAAATAAAAAAAAGTATACAAAATATTTACCATCTTTTCTGTGAACTCATCATCCATAAATCTAAAGAAGCGTGTATTAGATAACACTCTCATTTCCTCCATAGTAAACACCTAATAAAAAAAAATCAAAGCAAAATAAATACGAACCACAACAAAAAGAACACAAATTCTTAACAAAAAAAACAACAAAATTACAAAAGAACCAAAACACATAATGAGCAAATAATCCTAGCAGATAAGAAATCAAACTTGATCTACTACGATTTTAAATCCACACAAATTTCATGAGAGACACAGAAACAGAGCAGAACCAAACAATAGAATACGAAAAACAGTAAGACCACAAACTCATCAAAATTTCTTACGAACTAAGAGAAGTGTAAAAGCAATACAAAGAAGAGGAAGAAGCATAAACAATAACGAACATGCAATAAAGAATTACAGAGTATCAACAAAAAGTAAGGTAGTCCCAATTTCAATAAAATCATTTGATCACACACATAACATCCCCCAGACGAAGAAATTGAAACCGCACAAACCAAAAACTAGAACATCTGAAATACAAATTGTTGCTTATGAATCACCAAAACAAATAATCATGCAAATAATAGACCCAACAACAAAACAGTAGACATGATATAAATAATCACACATGCACTAATTTTCAAATTCAAAGCAAAATCATATTGAACTAACCAAAAAATTCTGCAAGAAGAAAACTATCAATTCATATATATATTACACAAACATCATAACAGTACATTTTATTCGTAAGAGACGAGACCAAAATGCACAAATCTTTCTTAGAGCAAAGTGAATAAAAATTAAGAATTCACGGCACATTGAACCTTAAATAGAATAACATACAACCGAAAAGAACAAAATATAAATTCAAAAATCTGAAAACTACCCAAAATATACAGACCATAATTCAGAAAGACGCAAAATTGAAAATTTGGGAAATTAGCCAAAAAAATTTTGAAATTTCGAAAACCACCCCAAAAAATTAGGAGACTAAACTAAATTTGGAATCGCCCTCCCCCTTTCCCCATTATCGCAATTCGCAAACCACCACACACCTCGACCAACAGCCTCTCAGATCAGAAATACAATTTTAGAAAAAATTGAAGAAGACAGATTATAGGTAAACAACAATACAAAGAACATAACTGGCCTGCCTCTACCAAGTAAATCATCAATTCAGAGTGATAATACGTCAACAACAATTAATCGTGATATACGACTGAGAAAATCGACAATTGAGATTTGGGAGTGTGAAGGAAGTCAACACTGTATATATATGTATATATATTTGTCAACTAATTGTATTTAATTAAAATTATTGAATACTAATAAAGATATTAATACTCGTACTGTTGAAAATTTGTATACAGTTAAAAAATATATTAATATTAATAAGAAAAATTAGATGATTGAAAACATGAATACCACTACTTGTCGAAAAAGAAGCCGTCCATATTAATTTTTTAATACTTTTGGATGTATAATATTTAAAAATTAAACAGCTACAATAACAAAATAAAATGCACAGCCTCAACCAAAAAAATAAAAACATTTTTCCAAATTATAAAATCATTAATTTGATTTTATTAATCATTATAAAATATTCATTGATTTTTTTTAAGCTGTTAATATTAACTATAAATAAAATAATAATTCATGTTCCCTCCAGCAAGTAAAAAAGAGACTTCGCATCTTGTTTAAAATACTTTCCTAAAAAATTAAAGTTAGCTTTTATTTCACAAAATTTTACGTCTTATAGCTTTTATCTATTTGTGTCTCATGAAATTTGTGTGGATTTAAAATCGTTGCACGGCTTTGAATATCATCGATATTAAATTAATAAAAAATTACATAAATTATTATGAAACACTAAGCACTTATCCGTAATACGACAAAACAATTTTAACATTGCACAACTGCAACGAAGATAAATGAATTAATCCGAATTAAAATAAATATATAACCTTAATAAAATTAGCACAAGTGTAATATCACATGTTTTTTCATTCATTACAAATAACAAAGTTTTAGGTAAAAAATGCTACCAATAAACTATGGATGATGGTTCTACAATTACGCTATGGTATTCTAAATCCTTATGGAAGGACAACGGCAGATAAAAATAAAATGTTCCCTATGAGTCGAAGTCGCTAAAGAATTTGTCCACAATTACTCTTGTAAAACTTTATCCTGCATTAACTATTGAAAGATTTCATAAAATTTGATCACTTACGATTTCATACCATAAACTTCAAAAAATAAGGCAGCAATCAAGAAAGCTAAAAAAACAACATAGGATACGGTACATTCCAAAAAGTCAACAAAATAACCACTACAACTATTTCCTATCCTTCCTATTATAAGACCGCTTCTTTGTTGAACCTTGATTCTTGTCAAAGTCATCTTCCAAACACTTTCGAACACCGCCACCCAACAGCACATCACCCGAACGAACATCCAACATACCAGAACGAGAGACAGACCCACTATCAGGAACCCTACTGACATGAACCGGCATTTCAATAAGACGGCACCCAGAGTCCAACACATCAGCACCCGACCGCTCGGCATGCACGAAAACACATTAACGCAACGCTCATCACATAAACCAGAACCAGAACCCAACCTCCCCCCAATGAATTTGCAATACACTCACCGTAGTTTTAGTAAGACCTGATCCAACATCAGGCACACCAACAACTACCAGAGGTAAACCGGAACGCGAACTAACTGGAGTACCACTGACATCTTTAATAGAATCATCAACCAAATTCTCAGAAAGCCTTACAACTGAATTCGACTCCTAGAAAACCCAAAACAAATTAATAGTAATAAACAAGAAAACAAATATATAAAAAACAAAAAATGAGAAGAGGTATAGGAACACCGACTCTCAACGAGAATCCGCGAGAGGTCCCCGAAGACCACATACTTTAGTAACGGTATACGCCCACCGAAGTTGTAACCCCGGTCTTTCCTTAACCGAATACGAAACAAAAACTCACGATTCAAAACACAACGCTCAACCTTTTTTTAAAGACACAAGTTGTCATCCTCCTGCAAAAAAATA
This sequence comes from Lavandula angustifolia, assembly GCA_028984105.1. NCBI lineage: Eukaryota > Viridiplantae > Streptophyta > Magnoliopsida > Lamiales > Lamiaceae > Lavandula > Lavandula angustifolia. Next base: position 36,432,211 of record CM054803.1, read on the forward strand.
TTTAAAATCGTAACTCACAAAGCAACAACGAATAAAAAAGCGAAAAGTAAAAAAGATACATGTAAGATACCGGTTCATTCTTCAACCGGTCCACGGTCTTTCCAATTACCTCCACACACTCTCTGTCCCAAAGCATGAAAATAACATCACCAGTACTATCCCTAACACGAATCTTCAAACGGTACCTACACCGAAACAATGTACGAGACTAAACTGATCATCCACGCAAAAAAAATAAAATAAATAAAATAGATTTATAGAGAAATTACCTCAACACAGGAGAAACACCTATAGAATTACACTTCTGGCAAAAAAAAAAACAAGCATCCAATTCCTCAAGCTTCCTCCGACATTTGGAGCACGAAACATAATTCCAACCATTTCGAAAATCCACATCATGTATTACAGCACTAATCCAACAATACTGACCCTAGAAATCAACAAAAGAAAATGAATTTGATGAATACAGAAACCAAAAAACAAATAACCACTAAAAACAGCCAATACACATAACACGCCCCGTCATCATCAAACAACTGAATCACTGTCTTCCTGACACTTACACCCTCAACATACTGATCAGTAGAAGAACGTGGTGTTCCTTGGGAAACACCAACAGAAACAGCAGTAGCAACACCAAACTTGGCCACATACCTAAACAAAGAGATATATAAAAATATAATAATCATAGACAGAAAATATAAATACAACAAACATAGTCTGCAAAGGTATAAAAAGAAACTAGGAGCAGAAGAAAACCTCAGACGAAAGTCCTCCACCTCCATAAAATCCGAACTCAGAAACAACTTTGTCACATGCAAGACATTACTAACTTTTCTGGAAGCTATACAGAAACAAAAACAATATAAAATACATATCCCTAAAATTACAGTATTCTTTCAAGGGTAGATGACTTTTTCACGGAATATAAGACATACCGAGATAAATATTCGGCTTACGTAGGGCGCACAATGACAACTACCGGCTCGAGAACCCGCTTAACAAACTCATTCCGAAAATGAACCGCAAAATCATCCCGGGAAAGTACACGGCAATTTCCCCGCCCGCAACGACAAAACAAATCGGAAGGCAATAAGAACAACGCATATGTCAACCTTAAAGAAAAAACACAAATAAAAAGAATAATCAATATCCCGAAGCAAAATATCAATCTTCTTTTTTTCAGCTCCATTGCTCGTCGTCTGAGGCAGTAAATCACCAACTTCCACCAGCACACCAATCACATCTACAATCCCATATATATACAAGTAAAAAATACATGTGAATAACATAGACACCTACTAAAGCAAATAAATATAAGCACAAACCGGGAAAAAACAAACCTACTAACGCAAGGGACTCCACATCTTCCAATTGAAGCAAATTATCATAAGACTGAAACCAGAAACGCCTCTTTGGAAATTCCTGAACAAGAAGCCGACGCACCTGAGTGGTCTCATAAATAACGAGCTTGAACTTACACGTCATGACCCTATACTTTCCACCATTGACAGCAATTCTGAAATCCTTCAGGGTTTCTGTGAGGGGAGGGCATACGATTTTGACCGAATGAATAGTGATAATTGGCTAGTCATTTAGTATTATATAGGATGTCATAATGTTACTCATATAATCATTTTATTCATGTTCATAAACTAGTCGGAACAGTATCATAAGAGCTCCATAATTATTATAGGAAGTTGTATCTGAATCTAGTGATTGAAGTATATGAAGTTATTTAGATATTTTGCAATGAGGAAGCCTCTTTTGCTAAGTACTTCGGTTTTTCTACATCTGGTTGTTGTGGATGAACAATGTCTAGTACAATTTTTTTAAGACGTCTAACATACTTTTGTTTTACGGTGATATGTTCTACACTAGAGACATCAACTGCCTAACAGCTGTGTGAGTATATTTTTTTTTTTTTGGTGAGTATATTTGTTTCAACGAGATACAGTTCGTTCACCTTATTGCGGCAGATCAGTGCTTGCTTTTGCTATAACCGATAGGAGTCCTTTTTCTTGGAGTTTGAAGCAGGGTCCTAACATTACGAGTGTCATGTACGAACATAAGAAACCGGGCCCATATATATTAATATATAAAAAAATTGCAAAAAATAAGAATGTAGAAGGGGTCGGTACTTTCCTTTCAATTGAGGGTTGCAACTCTTCTATAGTTCTTTTGAAGCAAGATCGTATATCAACTTCCTATACATAATCTTCAGTCAATTCACAGTGGCAAAATGAGCCCGATCCGATGGACCGACCTAGGATACCCGTACTCAGGACTGGGTCAGGCTTCAAAAATAGAGACCCGAAATGTACCTGGCCTAAAAAAGCCCGCCCAAAGAGCCCATCAGGCTTATTGGGCTCGGGCCTAAGAAAACGCGGGGTTCTGGAAAAAAGCCCGGGGTTTCATGGCTTAAAACATCCTCCCAAAACCTGCCCTATAGCAAGTTAAGTTAGCAACATCCCAAGTCCAACAAACAATCCCTAGACCCTAATTCTGTAATTTATCTAGTCATCCCGTTTGTCTCAACTCTCTGCAACTGCAAGACTGTCTTCTTCACCTTCAAAATTCATTTGCCGTCGGAATTTAAGACATGATAATACATTACTCAAGCCCTTCGACCATGTTGAACTGGTGGAGACAAAAAAAAAAAGACAACTCACACGGAACATGTTCCCCTTTTTCCTCCTAGCTAGTTTCTCAAAATGATAAAAATTAGGATCAAACTTGATTTGTGCTTACTTGATAAAGGTCGAAGACAGTCAGTCTACCCACCATGTGTATTAGTAATAGTTTACATAATAAGTGAGTCATATGATGTCATTAGCTTGTATTAATTTCACTTTCTCCTACAAACAATTCATGATAGATAGTTTACATAATTTTACTTTCATGATAGATCAGTATGTGCCACCACCTGTATGAGTCAATTTACAATGAGATATTTAAGGAAGAATTGATGTCTGATGCATGGTGTCCCTAGATTCCTCCAGTTCTATGAGTTGTGTGTTTAATGATTACATTTATTATAGCGTTATCCAGTGAGTCACATGATTACAACTTTTGATCATAGACCAATTCATTAACTTATTTTGTTAATTGTTGTCAACTCATCATAAGACTTATATTTGCACTAAAAATTATCTTTAATTTATTTTGAAAAAATTGTGTTAAACCCCTCAGCTATTGTCCTACGTGTGAAGTGTCCCCTTAGCTATTAAATAGAGTCATGTCCCCTCCCAACTATTGTCATGTGTGCAGTTTGCCCCCTCCATCATATACTCCGTTAAAGATAACATACACTCTGCTATCTATTGTGAATTATGGCTTAAACAGACACTCTACTCATCATTGACACGTTTTTTTGTTATGATTGACACACACAACAGAGACAATTGATACTCTGCTCTCTACTATGAATTATGACTTAGACAGACACTATGCTCATCATTGACACGTTCTTTTGTCATGATTGACACGCACAACAGAAACAATTGACACTTTTTTCATAAGCACTTTTTTTCAAAACAAATCACATTTTTTTTTTCAAAAATAATTGATAGTCAATAAATGATTTAAATAACACTTTATTCAAATACAAATGACACTTTTGTTTGTTACGATAGACACTTTGAGATAAGTAACAAATGATACATTTATTCATTACAAATGATAAGACTTCCCTTTTCAAAAAATCGGAAAAAAAAATTATTTAAAACAAACGACACTTTAAGAGTGACACGACCGTCCTTACAATAAGGGAGAAAAAAAGGGATTTTTTTTTTAAATGAAAAAAAAATTAAAAATGAATAATGACTTCAGCATGCTTAGTCGGCGGGTCAAACCGGGTCAAATGCGGGTCAAACCCGGTCCAACCGGGTCAAACTCATGAATTTGGATCATGTTGCATGTACAACATGTTCCACATAAATTTTTGCTTAAAACAGAATCTTGGTAGAATTAGATGTACAAGTAGACTAGTTTTCAAGTTGTTAAAATACAACTACCGTAAAAACTATTTAGTGGAACATTAATCAAATAAGTAGATGTACTTCATATATAAATGGGCTATCCAAGTTATACATATTTAGTGGGCTTATAATAATCTTCAAATTATTGAAAAACAACTATCCAAAAGAAATGGCCACTTCTATGACATGAAAGAAAAATGGGGACCATGAAGATTTTGGAGCCTTAAGCGGTCGCACTAGTCTGGCCTGATTTAATGTGAGGTTGAAAAGAATACTGAATTTTTGTTAGCTTAACTATGACATGAACCAAATTAGAATTTAAGAACATTAAAAAATTACCATTAATGTTGCCGATAGATGAAATTATTAGCGTATTTACCCAAGATTAAATAATGAAAAGAATGAAACATTTTTGGATTCTCATAAGGGAACTAACTAATTTGGTAGGAGCCAAATCATAGTCAAGGATTAAAAAGAGGTACATAACTTGCAAAAATATCAAAGTTTAGAAATTATTAAAAACCCTAGCCAACTAATAAAAATTTAGGGTACGCAACTCGAGCAAAAATTGAAGAGTGTTGCGGTGTGGACGTTTCAGCGGTGAACCTAAGACCTTATCAAATATCGAACTGTGTGGAATTATAACCCACCTGGGGACGAAAATTTATATCCTAGACCAGGTGACCTTATGGTCTAGGATTTAAGTTGTGTTTTCTTATAATTTTTTATTTTGAAAATATTTCATATGACATGGTTTTAAATCACCATGTCCACAACTTAAGTTATGGACCTGATCTAAGATAGAAAAATTTCATGGGGACGGTGGATCCATGAGTTGCGTCGATTCAATTGAACACTATTTTCTTATTCTTTCCTTTTTTTAATTCACATGTTTCAATTTCGATGTTTCGAGGACTTGATTGGACAATTATTGCCCTATGTTTAGACATAATAAAGATCAGTCAAACCTTATCGTAATTGAATTCATGAAAAAAGCCCACTCGCTCCTCGCGACGTGGCAAGCAGAAACGCCAAACTCTCAACGACCCCACCACACAACTCCAGTATCCCACCACCACGTGTATCTCAGATCGTAAACAATGATTTAAGAGACAAATCGCCGCGTAATTCGGACACGTGGCATCCGGTGGACCATAATCGTGTGAACCCACCCACATTTATCTCGCCTCTATTTATTTCGTCTCACAATTTTTTCGGCCGCAATATAGAAATCAATTTCCATTTTGAATTTTATTTCCTCTTTCTTATCCAAATCCACTCTCTCCCACCTCTTTAATTTCTTCTGGATTATTTTTCAGCTGGAGTTTTTGTGAAGCTGAGATTTTTTTTCCCTTTTCTTGAAATCCATTGTTTCCAGCGTCTGCGTCGTCAAAATTTCTGAAAATTCGGTGCCAGCTTTTTGGGGTGCTTTGCAATTTTTCCCAAATTTTCTGGTTTATGATTTGCTCGGCATTTCCGAAACCTAAAATCCCTATCCCAAATGAACGCCTTTCACGATCAAATATTAGCGCAACCGTAAATCCGAGATTAAAACTAAACAAAGATCCGTTAATCGCGAAAAAGTGTTATCTCAAACCGTCGGAGTTGATATTCTTGTCTCCGAGGAAAACTGAAATGGTGAGGAAAGCAAGCGACGGAGCCACCGTAATGCTGACGTCAGGAGCGAGCGGGAGAATCAATGCGCTGTTGTCTCTACGCGCGTTGAGAAGCGTGGTGCGGCTGATCAGCGCGTTTTTCTTGATCCTTCTGCTGCCGTTCCGCGGGAGGCGGCGGTGCATGTCTGTGGGAGCGGGGTCCGAGTCGCCGGAGAAAGGCTGCGGGAAGGAGGATAAATCCCCGTCTACGACGGGAAAGTTTGTGAGGGTGCCGGCGGTGATAGCCCTGAGGAAGAGCGTGACGGATGTTGTGGACAAGGAGGTGTCGGCGCGGAGGGCGCTGGCTGTTAAGAGGGTGGTGGAGGGTAGCGGTGGCGGAGAGAATGAGGCTTCGGTGAGGGAGCATTCCTTATTTATTACGTCGAGAGGTGACACTCTTTTTACTCAGTCATGGACGCCGGTTAAGGCTCAAGTCAGGTAATTTATTCCGTTCAACTTTTGTGATCAGTATAATTATTTACTTTTTAGAGATAATGTTAACTAAATGTATATATAATGTGTTATCTAGTATATATATACCCCGAATTATTAAACATAACGCATAATAAACTGACATTCTTGTGTTTGGACGCCTCTTGACTGACAAAACCACAGGAATATGATGATATGGTGCATGGCTTATATTGCATCCTAATGTGGATTTAATCTTTTTTTATTTTTGTTCTTGTATTATGCTCCTACAGTTCTCCTCAGGATCAGAAACTTACCATATTTATTTTTTGGTGTGTAGGGGACTGGTTGTTCTTTTGCATGGTCTGAATGAACACAGGTCTGTGCTTTCCTAGAGCATATTATTCTGCCTTATGCAATTTTATTTCGATTCGATTTTGTCTTTTTAATACTTAATTGCCTGCTCTGAACTCGTGTATTTGTTTCTCAAACAGTGGAAGATATGATGTTTTGGCTAGGAAACTAAATGCAAATGGTTTCAAAGTTTATGGAATGGACTGGATTGGTGAGTAGAAATTACTGAATTGCTCTGTTATGATACTGAAATAATTTTGTTGTGAGTAGCTGTTCAATAATGAATTTGCTATTCTATCTTGAATTATGATATGGAAGAACAGGGGAATTATTATTTTTTATTGTTCTTACTTTTGCAAATCATGTGTTCTACTTCATGCTCGTTATTCTGTGGCTATGCAACAATGGCGGCAGAAGAAGATAACAAGCAAAGGTAGATGTCATACTGCTTTTAAATTAATTTGGAATGTGATTGTTCAAATAGACATGATATCTTTTGAGAATATCTCTCGTATATGGTGTAACAAGTAAGGCTCTTTTTGTCGTAAAATATTCTGTGTTCCCTGTTTACTCGTCTTATAGGGAACATCTATTCTAGTCTTATGGACCCTTGCAACCATTTTACTGCTGCATGGAGATTAACCTTCTGCAATGTTGCCCATGCTCACTCATTTTCAACAGTACTCTATGCATTTTTGAACTACTAGATCGCGGCAGTTAAAGCCGTATTTGTTTTACTTTTTTAGTCTAGATAAAATAGAATTCAAATATGCATATATATTTGGATGTTGCAGGGTATGAATTGTTTTCAATGTGGATGCAATTGGTGCCTAAAAGTAACTTGTGCAAGCCTCCGTCATGAGTAAGCTTGTCATTTGAGTCTTTACAGATACCTTAAATGTAACAATTGGTGAAAGGAGTCGGTGCTTCTGAATATTAACAAGGAAAATTTCTCAAGAAAAGGAATGTGAAGCATAAAAGTACATGGTTCTTCCATTTTAGACAGCAGTAGTGCAACAGTAGCCCCTATTAAGTGATTTTTGTTGAGGCAATTTCAAATAAGCGCCAATCATGCTGTGCTGTAACTCCCCGTTGCCAAAATCCTGGAATGAAACTTGCAATTACCAAATACTGCGTTTAGATAACTCTATTGCACAGCCTTTGGACCCGACTTTAGTCTTTTATGTTGTTTGGTTTTTGCTGTGCTTTGCAAATACCTAGGGACAAACTCCTATGTTCTTCTCATTGCGTCCAGTTCCTATAGAACCTATCACTAAAATTCCCCTAGAGGGGAAATTTCGGATTGGCCGACATTCACCCAATTAATAACCAAGATTCCTTACTTTTAGTAAATGTGAGAGAAATCCACCAGGGGAAATGCTTTTTTTTTTTTTTCACTCAAACAAGAATTCAGTGGCTATTTTGTGGAGAAAAGATATGATATAGTTGGCAATAAGTAAGGCACTTGAATGTACATAGCTTGCTGCACTTATTCTGGATGTTGATTTTATTGCATTTTCTTCTTTACAATACACATACCATGAAAAAGATCTGTGCCTCATTGCTCAATCTTTTTCCGCATTGCAGGACATGGTGGTAGTGATGGACTGCACGCCTGTGTTGATTCTCTCGACTATGCAGTTAATGATGTGGTATGATTCTCAATCTCCTATGTAACAGCTAAGTTTGCAGATAGGTGCAAAACCAGCTAATTTACCATCTTCTACTGTCAACAGAAATTGTTTCTCAACAAAGTCTTATCAGAAAATCCAGGATTACCATGTTTCTGCTTTGGCCATTCAACTGGTGGTGCTATAATCTTGAAGGTATTATACACTACAACAAGATTACAAATCTCTTAATCTGATTGTACTTAATGAAAGAATGGATGAAATAGGCAGTACTTGATCCAAAAGTGAGTCAGCATGTAGCAGGCATCGTACTAACTTCACCTGCCGTAGGAGTTCAGCCATCCCATCCTATTTTCGCCGTAAAGTTCAAATCTTTCAAATCTACTTACTCTCACTGCTCTGTTCTTGAGACATTCTTTAAATATCTCCTCTGTTTTAGGTGCTTGCTCCAGTATTTTCCTTCTTGTTCCCGCGGTTCCAGTTCAGTGCAGCGAACAAGAGAGGCATTGCAGTCTCTAGAGATCCGGACGCATTGGTGGCGAAGTATTCAGACCCACTAGTATTCACTGGAGCTATTAGAGTAAGAACGGGCTATGAAATCCTTCGAGTAACGGCCTACTTGCAGCAGAACTTGCGGAGGCTAACGGTGCCGTTTTTAGTTCTTCATGGCACTGATGATTCAGTAACCGATCCTGCAGCATCCAAGAAGCTCTACGATGAGGCTTCGTCGAGCGACAAGAACATCGTACTCTACGAAGGGCTTCTGCATGATCTGCTCTTCGAACCGGAGAAGGAAGAAATCATGGAGAATATAGTGTCGTGGTTGAAGAGTAGGTTATGATATAGAAGTTTGCATGGAGTAGGAGATGAAATAACAGCAGCTGGATGATGTAATGGCCGTAATTGACGCATGAAGTTCAAGTGATAATTGTAAAACATAATTTAGAAAGAGATTGAAGAAATAAAAGCTCAAAGAAACAAAAACTTGATTTGAAAAGTAAATCCAACTAATCACGATTCAGACAGTATATGAAAAGATAATAATGAATTTGGCCTCAGATATGGAATTTATATATTTATATATATATATATATATGGGTAGGTTTTGGTGGGAATGCCCCTTGTTGTAGGAATTAAAAATGATTATAAAGTCATTAGATCGAGTCAATCTATGGTTGAGATTAGAGATTGAGGCTTGAAAAATTCGATGCACTTTCTTCACAAATTAAGTGCAAAAAGAGTATTTTCGGAAATGAATGAAAATTAAAAATTAGCCGGTACCACCAATAAGCCCTCAATTTCAAAATCTTGATTCCAATTCTTCCGCCCCAAAACAACCTCGAAAACTGAAGCCATTTTCCCCCCACGAGAATTCCTAGATTTCATCTGAAATCTCAACTAGTAGAACCGTTTTTTACACGAAATTGTGAGGAATGATGCGAATGCAAGAAGAATCACGGTTTTTGGCAGTCGCATGGTAGCACGAATCGACGACAAGAAGAATCGACGGCGGCGCGGTGACGATTCCGGTTGAAATTAGATATCGATTCCGGAGGAGACGACGATCAGCAGCCTACCTTCGGATTTGGACGCACGAACCCCGGCGGCGGTGCAACCCTCGGCGACGGGCCTTCGAATTTGGACGCACGAAACCTGGGCGGCGACGCAACCCTCGGCAGTGCCGAAATTGTGTCGTAGGAACCCTCTGTGTCGGCGGAACCCTAGGCAGCGGTGGAACCCTCGGCACCCAGTGGCAGTACCAGGGGGGTGCGGGTGGGTGCGACCGCACCCCCCATTTTTCGCGTCGAAGTCGAAATTTATGTGTAAATTTTACGAAAAAAATATTTTCGCACCCTCCGTATTTTACGAAAATTTAATATATGGAAGCGAATTTAAAAATATATTAGTTGCCCAGCAACATGAACTAAATTAAGTGTTCCAAAAATCCTATAAATACACACTTAGTCGTCCATAATTTAGTTTCACATTATATTTTCGAAAATCTGCCAGCATATCTGCGAACTGTTTCAAGAATTATTTACACATCTTCCCGTCGTCATCTCGTTGTGAAAATTTAGGACCGTCTTCCTCGGTATGTCTAGTATACTCTATGATTTTTGTAGAATTTTAAAAGCATGATAAATATTTTTTTTAAATTGTTATTTGTAACATGCCAGTTTTTGGCAGCATGTTCATGAGCTTGATAGGAAAATTGTTTTTCATGTATTATTTACATTGTTTTCGACCATGATGAATTTTAATGGGATAAGTATATGTTAGGTCAATCATGTTAAAAATACAGAATTTTTAGGATATGTTTACTATTTATTTGTTAATTTGTCTCTTGATGTGCCAGATTATTTTGTCAGCATGCATGTAGATTGAAAAATAAAAGTTTTCAGGTTACTATTAAATGAATTATTGATCATGATAAGTTTTATTGTGATGGAATAGGTAATATTATCTTTTCTCTAAAAATTTCGGGGGCTCCGCCCCCGAACTCCCGATAAATCTCGCCCCCCCCATCTATAAATCCTGGTTCCACCCCTGTCGGCAGCGGACCTATTCGAAATCTATATTGTTCTGCGTCTGATAAATTGTGCACAATATTTATCATAAAAGTGTAGTTAATTCAAATAATTTGTGCAGTTATTGAATTATAATATTTTGAATGAATTCTGTTTCAATTGAATATATTATGTGAACTGCATGTAATGAGTACTAATGAATGAATTCTTCTTAAAATGAATCTGCTTCGATTGATTTTGGTTGTGAATTTTAGGGATTGATTGTGTTTGACATTCGAATGATTGTGCATATGAAATTTGTGAATGAATTATGGGTTAATTTTAAGAATATGCTATTGGAATGATTGTGCATATGAATTTGGGGAATGAATTATGCTTCAATTGAATCTTGTTTGATTTGTTTTGGTTTTGAATTTTGGTAACTGATTTTTCTTCTTCTGAATCTGTTTTGTTCTGCGTCTAATAATTTATGCAGCAAATTTATCATAAAAGTGCACTTAATTCAAATAGTTTGTGTAGTTATTGAAATATAATATTTTGAATGAATTTTGCATCAATTGAACTTGTTCCATGAACTGTAGATAATGAGTACTAGTGAATGAATTCTTTCTTGAAATGAATTTGCTTCGATTTGATTTTGGTATTGAATTTTAGTAATTGATTTTGCTTCTTCTGTATCTGTTTTGTTCTGTGTCTACTAAATTATGCAGTAAGTTTATTATAAAGTGTAGCTAATTTTAATTATTTATGCAGTTATTGAACATGTAAATGTTTTGAATGAATTTTGCTTCCGTTGGATTTGATTTGTGAATTGCATATAATTAGTACTTGTGAATGAAGTCCTATAGATTTATATAAATTAAGATCATTAGGGACTTGATTCTTATACGTGCATGTTCTTCTTGTTTTACATAAGTAAGAATCCGACAAGATAGTTCAATGGTGGAATACGAAACATAAAGGAAGTTTATCACTTTAGAAGGAAATGACATAAAGGAAGAAGTCATGAAGAAAGTTGTTGCATATCATGAAATGATATAAACGAAGAAGTCATGAAAAAAGCACTTTGTAGTTTGGTAGTTTAAAACTAGTATTATGAGAGTAGTATTATATGTATTGAATTTGTCACTTTGTTCCAAACACAAATGCACTTTTTACATAAAAAAGTATGCATTGTTAATGTAGCAAAAGTTCACTTTTCATATACATTAATAAAATTCACTAATAATGTAAATTAGCTGCACTTTTCACGAATAATAGTTACACGATCTTCAAAAGTCAATTGCATGTAGCAGTACAAGCTTTATATTAATAACACCACATCATTCGATTCAATGACTAAGAGAAAATTGAAAAACAACACAAACTAATACATAATAAATCTAGAATCTGTCTCCACTTGCTTGATCGCAATTCCGCCCAAAACAAACGTATTAATCTATTATCTTCATCATCACATAACTCAAAAGTAGCAAGTCGAACGTCAAATCCACATAATCGGGCATAATCTCGATAAAACTATATCCCTTCATCCAACGTCTTAAATTTCATCCCAATAAAAGGTTTGCATTTTTAAGAGGACAATCGAGAAGAATTTTCTCGACGACATCTATATCATTGTTATCACCTACGCAGAAATGAAGTTTTATTAAAAGTGCATTAAAATTGACCAAAATGTGCATTTATTTTTGCATAAAAGTGAACTCGTCCCAGAATATCAACTTCAACCAAGTCTAGAGGCTGTTCAAACACTAGCATAAACGAAATCAAACGGGTGGTTTAAGCAGTCGATCACAAAGTGCATTAAAAAAGACCCAAAATTGCATTTATTTTTGCTAAAAAGTGAACTCGACGCAGAACATTGTTTCGAACGAAAATGACCATATCCTAAAACGACCATAATCGAATTCAGACATCCACATTAAGCAATCAAACACCTTTGTGAGTTGAAAACGACCTAAATAGCATGGATACAGTGATGAAAAACGAACACCATCTCATACACATGGAATCCCACGAAAAAATATTCCAATGACTCCAATTCGAAATTAATCGATATTAAGGAATAAGAATTGAAAAGGCAATCATGTTAAGCAACAACAAATCGATTAAGATTAGACGAAAATATAGAGATTCAACATATTTTACACCAAATAGGTTAACTACTCATACGTCCATTCAATAAACTATTGTAAATTGATGAAGGAAACGAAGAAAGAGATAAAATTGAAGAGTTATTAAACTAACCCATTAGATTTCGGCCAGAATTCGACGGATTCGATGCTTGAAGAAGAGGTGCCACCGGAAGAAATGGAGATGAAATTGTTTTCGCTTTGAGAGAGGAAAGAGCAGTTGTAAATTATGAAGAAAATGTACCGAATTTCTTTAAGTGAACAACAAATCTGAACCTTTTGATCGCCCAATCTAACGGTTGTGATTCGTTCGTAATTCTTACTCCAATGGACTTTCTCATTTAAACTCTTCTAACTAATTCATCCACGCCCTCGTTTCTCTCTACCCTCTCTCTCTCTCTCAAAAAAAAAAAATATATATATATATATATATATATATATATATATACATAATCTCTCTTCTATATCAGACGATCTGAATCGAAGACGCAGCATTCCTTAAATATATATTCTCTCTCTTCTATATCTCGCGGAGCTCTCTCTCAAGCTCGAAGAGCCGGAGATGCCTCCGATTATTGCAACGCCACTGCCTCATTGACACAGTGGAGCGGCACCGTCGATAAAGGATGGAAACAGGTCGCGTCAGATTTTTCACCGGACCAATTGAGGAATAGATTAATTGAGTTTGTACATGGAATTGAGGAAGAAGCAGTCGGGATTTATGGTTGTTCGTGAATTTAGGGTTGAGATTGGTGTTCATGGAGTTTCGATTTTGCAGAAATGGAGATGATGAATTTATTGAGAAATTTATTGACATTTAATTTTGCATATTTCACTTCATCAATTTCGTAATTTTTGTGATTGGGATTGAGATTTGGGTTTGAGAAATTGATTGGAGATTGAGGAATCGACAAAAGTTTGCAGAAGAAGAGATCGTGTGATTTAGTTTATTTTTGTGTTGATGGACGTTCAATTTGCATAAACTGGTTGTTACCTGCTTATTTAGAAACAGATTTTAGATTGGTCGAGATTTAGGATTTATAAAATTAATTGTATAAAAAAATTAATTACTTAAAAAATATGAATAAAGTGCATAAAATTACGATTAAGTACATACAAATTATGAATAAAATGGATAAGAGTTACCAATGAAGTGCATAAAAATTAAGAATGAAGTGTACGTAGAAGTCTGGGAAAAAATGAATATAAAGGCACGAATAGAAAAATCGACTAGAATTGTGTGAGAAAGATCCGAAGGAAGAAAACAAAAAATCTAATAAAATTAAAGATATGAGACAATTATACCTTAATAAAATAACGGATATAAATTTAAAAATATCATATTATTTATATATATATATATTTAAAATCTTGACCTCACATCTACAAAATGAAAGGTACAAATTTATTCACAATTCTTTCAATAAACATGTGTTAACAAAAAATCCATTTCCTATATATATTTATACTATATGAGAGATCATATAAGAACATCACTTATGGTAAGAATTAGGAAGATGGATTGAATATATGGATAATTCAAATTTATTTTCCACTTAAAATTTCGAATTGCACATGTACTTATAAAAGTTTGCATTAAAGTTATTTTTGTAACTTTACATAAAATGTTATTCCCTCCGTCCCGCTATTACTGTCCCCTTTTTCCGGCACGGAGATCAATAAACTTTGTTAAAGTATATATTTTATAAGTTTTAATTGTATTCATAAATGGACATAGTTTTCGAGGAGTAATTGGTGGAAGAAATTAGAATTCAAGGCATAGTTGAGGCAATTGATTTTTTATTTCTATTTTTTGATGTTGTAATTCAAGAAATAATCCAAAATTTTTAAAAAGTTGAAAATCATAAATTTTTGAGTTCAGAACGAAATGAAATCATGTGGGAGAGAGAGAATACAAGAATATGGCGGGGGGTGGGGGCAGGGGGGAAAGTAGTGGGTAAGGAAGGTCACTTCAATTTAGGTTTAAGAATATATTTTTGTCATTTTAGAAAAGAGGACAATAATAACGTTACAATTCGAATAAGAAAGTATGATAATAATAGTGGGACGAATGGAGTATAATTTTTCATCTCCTACATTTGTTGTTGTCGCGATTCATAGCCCTCATCTTCACTTTCGATTTTCCCATTGAAGTTATTTCCATCTTTTTATTGTCGTCGATTTTATTGAAGTTCTTTCATCATTTTCCGTTCCTTTTATATTAATTTCGAGATTTACACTTATTATAACCAAAAAGTGCAAATAAATAGAAAAAACGTGCAGTAAAATTGAATTAATTATGCACAATTTTAATATTACACAAAAACTAAACTAATAAAGAAACAATATAACATTGTATATTAATACAAAAAATGTGCTATAAAATTGAATTAATTGTCCATAATTTCAATATTACACAAACAAACTGAACTAATTAAAGGAAAGGTGTAATAGTGTAGATTTAATACCCAAACACGTGCACTAAAGTTCAATTAATTGTGCATAATTTCAGGTCAGAATGATCTGCACCTGAACATGTTTACTTGAGTGAAATTGGAACCACTTTGTTGGAATATGGAATATCTTCGTCCGAACTATGTTTAACTCGGAAAATTAGAATTGTTGGATCTTCTCATACTCATTTAACAAAACTATTTATACCAAAAAAATGTAATAGTGCAAATAAAATTGGGGAATAGTGCATATGCATTTTTACTTAATAATTGAACAACCACAACTTAACAAAACAATGTAATATTGCAAAAAAAAAAAAAAAAAAAACCCCACAAAGCGTGCATAAAAAAGGAGTAATTATGCATATTCACTTAATACTAAGATAAAAACCTCAAAATCATGTAGTTGTATAATATTTTGAAACCACATTCAAACCTATAATCAGTACGAAGTTTCATAGTACTCCCTCCGTCCCATTATTTATGTCTCATTGGGACTGGGCACGGTAATTAAGATAGTGGAGGTAAATGTGTAAAGTTGTGGTGTAAAAGTATAAAGGGGTGAGGTCCACTTGCTTAAATTGATTGTGGTCTACTCATTTATTTCCTTATTTGGTATGTGACATAAATAATGGGACAATCAAAAAAGGCAAGTGGGACATTAATAATGGGACGGAGGGAGTAATAATTAGTACTCAATAGCAAAAAAAAAAATTACAGAAAGGTGCATTTTTATAATCTAAAATGTGCAGATTTTAACAACAAAAAAAATTCAATAATATTGAAAATTACTATTAGGAAACGCCTAAAAAATATAATTAGATGTTTGTGACTATAGTAGTTGGACAAACAAATTAAGATCATCCCTAAAACAATTTACAGCAATCAGATTTGGGAAAAATCAGATTATAGACATGAACAAATCCAAAAAATAATAACCAATCGAATGAAATCAGATTCGTGAAAAATCAATTCATTCGTCAATTAAAACATTTCGATTTGTCAATTAACATGCATAAATAAATTAGACGTAGATGTTTCAGAATTCTGAAAAATCAATGATTTTTGCAGCAATAAAAGCCTTACCAATTAAAGATGTGAATTCTTAATGGGTTGTGGCTAAATGTACGAGTAATAGGCTAATTCTCGCGGATGGTCTCAGTGGAGTTATGGAGATGGATTGTGGAACCGCTAATGAGAGCGGAGGAGAAACACAACGAAACAAAGTGAAAAAAAATGAATATGAATGATTTTTTGTATGTTTTGATTATCTTAGTAAAAGAATTTTACCCATATACCCTTTGTGCAAATTTGTATTGCTGAACAGTGCATTTTGGGAAAAATACTACAAAAACGAATCTTGACCATCAATTTTCATGAACTAAGGGATGAAAAATGTTCATATTTCTTATGTTAAGGGGTGTTCCTATTTGAACCACCCCTATACACACACACACACACACACACACACACACACATATATATATATATATATATATATATACACACACACATATATATATATATATATATATATATATATATATATAGGAGGAGGTTCAAATGTGAACAATTTGTTATCGTGTGAACGTATGAACACTGACTGCACTTTAAAGACAAATGTACTGTACTTTAAAGACAAAGATATTACATTTTAAAGTGCAGTATATTTATCTTTAAGTGCATTACGTAAAGTGCAGCATATTTACCTTGAAAGTGCAATACGTTTGTCTTTAAAATGCAATGTTCACACGTTCACACGATAAGGACTGTTCACACGGGAACCACTCCATATATATATATATATATAGTGTATCATGTGAGAACCCACATTTAACGTGAGAACTAAGAATTATGCATAATCATTATATGTTTTATGCAGAAAAAAATATATTAAATTTCATGTTTTTTCTGCATAAAATATATATGTATTATGCATAAAACATATACGGATTATGCATGGTTCACAGTTCTCATGTTAAATGTGGTTCTCACCAGATCCACACCCTATATATATATATATATATATATATATATATATATATATGGAGTGGTTCATGTGTGAACATTCTTTATCGTGTGAATAGTGCACTTTAAAGACAAATGTATTGCACTTTCAAGGCATAGATAATGCACTTTAAGTACTACGCTTTCAAAATGATCAGACCGCACATAAGGGACATTTTTGAAATCTGACAAATAAAGTGCAGTATCTTTGCCTTGAAAGTGCAGTGTTCATACGTTCACACAATAAATATATATATATATATGATGAGGTTCAAATTTGAATAACATTTATTATGTGAACGTGTGAACACTGTACCTTCAAGACAAATGTACATCAATTTCAAGGCAAATATACTGCACTTTATTTGTTAGATTACAAAAAGGCCCTTAATTGCATTCTGATCATTTTGAAAGTACAACACTTAAAGTGCAATATAATCATTCATAAAGTACAATACATTTGTTTTTAAAGTATAGTGTTGATAAGTTTACACAATAAAAATATGTGCACATTCAATCTCAAACCACATGGGATCTTAGATTTTAAGCTTAGATTTCTTGCACACTTCATGGTATAGTTGTGAAAACCCAAAAAAAAGGTTTTGTAGAAGAATATATTATTTATAGCTCACGTTTTGATTAGTCACTTTTAGGGCTGTGCAATGGCCGGTTCGGTCGAAAAACCGGACCGGAAATTCGGTTAACCGAGTTTTCGGTTTAGCCGAAACTATGACCGAAAACCGGACCGAAAGTGTTCGGTTCGGTCCGGTTTGTTGACCGAAAATTTCGGCCGGTTTGCCAGATCGGCAAAATTGACCGTTTTTTTTTTTTTTTTTAAATCGCACATGATACTATCTTGTTAGTTTTTTTAATAATTTAAACAATCGCACATATGTTATTAATAATTATATTGCACATGATACTATCTTGTTAGTTTTTTGTCCCTAATTTAGTTTGATTTGCATGTACATAGCTACTACTAATCTGGATGGTGAGAAAGCATTACTGCATTAATCTTCGTTTTTCTGCTCTTGTAGTATGCTCACCATACGTAAGTGTGTGCAATAAATTAATAAAAGATGTAGCAATAAGATATTAAGATATTAAGATGTAGCAATAAGATGAAGATATAGCAGTAAATTAATAAATTAACTTATTCATCATATTGTTACTGTCGGCATGTCGGCTGCAGATGAAGATGAAGATGTAATGCAAGAGAAACTCAGCATGTCGGCTGCAGATGAAGATTTAAAAACCTGGAGGGAGGAGCCGAGACCGAGAGCGCCGCAGGGAGGAGAGAGTCGAGAGGCTGCGCAGCAGGGGAGACGAGAGTGTCGAGAGTCGGCGCTGGAGCTTGGAGGCGCTGCGCTGCGCAGCAAGGGAGACGAGAGCGCCTGCGCCGCAGGGAGGACCGGAGGAGAGAGTCGAGAGTCGCAGTCGCTCGCGGCTGCGCTGAAGGCAGTGAAGGCCGAAGGGTTTGATTCAGTGAAGGCCGAAGGGTTTGATTCAATTTGGGTTGGATTATGAATTATGATTTAATATATTTTTAATTTTTTAAATATTATATTCGGTTATTCGGTTCGGTATTTTCGGTCGGAAAAACCGAATCGACCGAAAACCGAAAATGTCAAATTAATTCGACCGAAAACCGGATCAAAAGCTTTCGGTTCGGTTCGATTTCGACCGAACAAATTCGGTTCGGCCGGTTCGACCGAATAGTGCACAACCCTAGTCAATTTGTGATTAATCTC